>VDFB02356601.1:0-46205 GCA_007258455.2 Sequoia sempervirens | reverse complement strand
GGCGATGAAGACTAAGCAATACTCGACTTGAACGATACACTAGTTTGTAGATGTGGCCTTTTGTTAAAAAAGTTATTTTCTACAGTAAATTATATTGAAATAGTATCAATATATGGTTTTCTAGAGTTAGTCTCGGGTGGGGTTTTAGCTAAGTCAGGTCTTTGAGTAGGTGATTCCCTAGGTTGGCTATTACTACAGAAAAGGTCTCCCAGGTTTTTGTTGAATTTCATGGTCTAAATAGGTAGGTGCATTGGGTTGGCCATTATTATAGAAAAGGAATCCTATATTTTTGACTAAATTTCATGGTTGGGTAGGTAGGTGATCTGGGTTGGCCATTACTATAGAAGGGGCCTCCCAAATTTTGGATGAAACTCATGTAATATCTTTCAAAATCAACACAGGGTGCTACCCATAGCAATGTTTAGTGTTTTAATGACAAAAAAATAAAAAAAATATTAAGCCTAAAATTTTAGACTTTAGTTCCTCAATTCTAAAGAAAAATAGTTACTCTAATTTGCAATTTTCTAGATTCTTAATGCACAAAAATTAGCATATTTTGCATTTAAAATTTTTACTTAATTTTCTTACATATCAAAGAAAATATGTAGTCAAGAATCGGAAATTTCCAAACAGAAACTATAAAGCTCCTCCTTACTAATCGATTGCACATGTAAACCACATCTTCAGGCCTCAAAAAACTCCAATGCAAACTCCTTCGAGTCTCTCATGCCTATTTAAAAGTGAAAAATCAATCGCATAAACAAAGGAACCAAAATTCGATGTTTGAATCACATTGAATTCATGAAATCCCAAAACTCCACACACATACACAATAAAACCATAAGCCATACAATATTCATTACCAATGCAAACCCTAAAATAAGCTCTAGAGAGCAATCCATCTGACAAAGCTAGCTTCTGAAACTGCTTAGGGTCAAGCGCATCTCCCCATAACCCTGCTAGTTTGGTGAATCCTGAAGCAAAGATATGGATAATGAAATGTGAAAAGTCACTACCGATTACATGTGAAATCTATTCATAAATTAGAAATAATAGAAATGGATAAACAAATAAACAAAATCCTGCTCGCTTAAGCATAACCCAAAAAAAGGTAAGATCAGGAAAGAAAGGAAAGGAGAAGAAGGAGAGGGGGATTACATGTGAAATCTATTGATAAAATAGAAATAATAGAAATGGCTAAACAAATAAACAAAATCTTGCTCGCTTAAGCATAACCCAGAAAAAGGTAAAATCAAGAAAGAAAGGAAAGGAAAAGAGGAAGAAGGGAGGTTTTCTTCTGCAGGTTGCACCCTTATACCAGGCGGCCTCTGTTCAACGAAACCCTCTGATGCCATGAAACCAATCCATACGCCTTTGCCAAACACAAGCAGCCACTTCAAGTTAAAGCCTTCTACAGAAAAAATATAGAAGAAGAAATGGTTACAACAAAGAAGAAACCTGGAGAAACTACCAACTAGGTGACTAAATGTAGATTGTGGTTGCCAGGATGCATTGTTTGTTTCAAATGCAGAAACCATACTCTCCCAGTGCCAATGTTGTCAATATTTCTTTCATTTATTTTCCACTCCTCTGCCAACTCAACTCATGCAACAGAGGTTGGCAATATCCACTCCTTATTAATATATTAGTATATTCTCTTGGAATACATGCAGCTGCTTGTCAATTTTTTTAAAAAGGTCAAAAAAATCACTTTAGAAACCTCTCGGCTTAATTAATACTTGTCAATTTTTTTAAAAAAGTAAAAAACAACTCATTGTAGAAGCCTCTCAACTTAAAATATCCACTCATCCTTATTAATATATTAATATATTCTCTTGGAATACAAATGAAAATCTAAAATATTTTAACAATTAGATAAGTTAAGTTCTATTAATAATGTATTAGAGTAACCAACAGTACAGTAGTATCAATAGTCTGAGTGTCATGCCTAGAATTTTTCACTCAGAATAAGAACACAACCTACAATATTTTTTTTTAAATACACTATTTAAGTCATTTATCTCTAGAGTGCTTATGGTGTAACAATAACCCATACTTTTCATGGTATCCACATAAGTAATATCATTCATCTACGGGGGTTGGACTGATACTAAACGTATGACCACTAGGATTGGCATTGTCATGCATATAATTTAATATCATTATTAGATATAATATTATAGTGAGTTCCACGTATAAATCTTCTCAATGTTGCCGCTACCATTTATCCTTACATTCAAATACTTAAATGTGTGAAAAAGGGAGTTTAATAAAACTTTAGATTTCATATTCATTTTCCATTGCATTTTAATCCCTCTAGGGTGACCTATTGAGGTGATTGGTATCATCCCTCTATTCTATCCCAGATATACATATTCTCTTTATGTGCTAAATTCCATAGCTCCACGCATAGTCAAAATTATTTTTATTATTTTTATATAGCACTAACTCATCTTATAAAATTAATGTTGGCATGAACAACTCTCACAAGTACATACATAAACACTTGATTGGTAGCTTCAAATATCTTTGTCACAATAATTTTTGCATTAATTAATATTTATATTAAGAATAATAAGTCTGTTATTAATCAATCTACTAGATTGAAAGTAATATGTTACTAGTTGTTCATCTTTTAACATAATAAAGGAGTATTATTGTTTAAAATTACATTATACATTAACCATGGTGTTGCCTACATTCAATCACTAATTTAATAGTAATACTCAATCCCAAATTAAACATTATTACTATTGTTGCTACTTATTTAATGCTTAGTAACATTATTATTTATTTATCAATTCATAGGTTATTGTTAAGGATATATTATCTACTCATTAATTTACTCACCAATTAATCATATCTGATGATTATAAATAAAGGAATACCGGAAAAATAAAATAAAATAAACGATAATAACTATTAACATATTTTTAATTATCACCCCAAATATAAATATTTATGTTGATAAAATTATTATTGTTCAATCCCATCAATATCAATGTTTAAACCTTAATAATAATAATAATATTGTTGTTTAAACAATGTTTATGAAATATTAAAAAAAAAAAATACTCTAACCCACACCATTGTTGGATTTGATTTGATTTTATTTAAAGATAATGTTCTTTTTACTTAAATTCCACTAATTAAATCAATTAATAAAAACTTCTAATTTGACTTGATGTGTTTTTTCTTCAAAAAGAAAAAAAATCAATTAACATAAATTTCTAATTTAGTTTGATTTTTTTTAATTTATTTTTGTTTAAATCTTAAAATTTTAAGAAGAATAAAGTTTATTTTTAAAAGTCTCCTAAAATGACTTTAAGTGGTCCCTATTTATCTTGTCCTCCACCAAAGTAAAATTAGAAAGTTAGGTGAGTTTAATTAATATAATGACAAATTAGTTGTTAATAGATGTGCACCAAATCTTGGCCATTAGATTGTTTTAATTTGAACCCTTGGATCTTAGGGAAACTTTATGTTTCCCTAAATCATAAAGATTATCTTTTAACCCCTCATCTTTTCATTTTCACTTCATTTTTCCTACAAGGTTTTGAAGAGAGGAGATGATGAGAGGATAGTCTCAATAGGGTTGCTTACTACAGGTTGCATTTGATTGTTCCTTGATTTCTCATTTCTTTCATTTCTCCATCCTTTCTTTCATGTATATGAGTTTGCTGATTTATTTAATTTGAGATGTTTATTTATGTTGCAGGTATGTACGTATGCCCAGAATTTTTCACTCAGAACAAGAACACAACCTACAATTTTTTTGAAATGCCATGTAAGATACCATAATTTTTTTTTTAAATACATTAATTAAGCTATTTATCTCTTACTAGACATATGACCACTAGGATTGGCATTGTCATGCATATAATTTAATATCATTATTAGATCTAATATTATAGTGAGTTCCACTTATAAATCTTTCCAATGTTGCCGCTACCATTTCTCCTTACATTCAAATACTTAAATGTGTGAAAAAGGAAGTTTAATAAAAGTTTAGATTTCATATTCATTTTCGATTCCATTTTAATCCCTCTAGGGAATGACCTATTGAGGTGATTGGTATCATCCCTCTATTCTATCCGAGATATACATATTCTCTTTATGTGCTAAATTAAATAGCTCCAAGCACAATCAAAAGTATTTTTATTATTTTTATATAGCACTAACTCATCTTATAAAATTAATGTTGGCATGAACAACTCTCACAAGTACATACATAAACACTTGATTGGTAGCTTCAATTATATTTGTCATTATGACCATAATTTTATGAAGTATACTCACATTTCATATTGACATTGTTGCACAATAATTTTAGCATTAATGAATATTTATATTAAGAATAATAATTCTATTATTAATCAATCCCAAATTAAACATTATTACAATTGTTGCTACTTATTTAATGCTTAGTAACATTATTATTTATTCATAGCAATTTGTCTCTTCATAGCAAGCTGGGGGAAATTGAAGTCAAAGTTGCAGGGTTTATTCAGCTCGAAGCGGAGAAGAATTACAATGTGAAGGACACTACTCAAAAGGACAACACATTCGAAAATGATATTGAAAAAATCAAAGGTACTATGAAAAAAATTGCTGAGCAAAACTGTAGAATTGCCAGACATAACTCTGTTATCATTAGGGCAATGTCCGAAAGACTAGAGAAAACCTAGAAGAGAGCTCTGATTGTCAATCTTGATCAGGAGAAAGACCAGGATGAGGAAGCTGGAATCTCTAAACGAACCAGATCAAGCACGAAAAGGAAAGTCCTGACCACCCCAAACATGACTCAAATTTTTATGGAGGGGGTCCAGGAAATGGCGGACTTGGAAGAGGTTGCGGATGAGCTCCTGAATTCTATGAATTAGCTGTGGCCGGGCCTAGCTTTTTCTGTTTGCTGGCCTTTTTTTAGTTTCTTTAAGGCTTTTTCTTGCTGCCTGCTAATGCTGGTTTTTATCTTTCTGGCAGTTTTTCTTTTTTTCAGACCTCTATTTTGGTCTCTTCCTGTATTGTTACCCGTTTATCCCCCCTTTTATCAAAAACATTATTATTTATTTATCAATTCATAGGTTATTATTAAGAATATATTATCTACTCATTAATTTACTCACTGATCAATCAGATGATTATAAATAAAGGAATAAAGGAAAAATAAAATAAAATAAATGATAATAAGCATTAAAATATTTTTAATTATCATCCCAACTATAAATATTTATGTTGATAAAATTATTATTGTTCAATCCCATCAATATCAATGTTTAAACCTTGATAATAATAATATTGTTGTTTAACATGTAATGCCCCTCCAGTCGTGCTACTATGTGTTTAGATTTGTATATGTTGTTAGACAATATCTCTACTATGATAGACCTTGATATTTGTTACTCTTTATGATCATCGGCTTTAGAGCGATGTGGATGTTATGTTGTGATGAGATGATGCACTATAAGGATGTTATGTTTCATGTTATGCTTTTGATTAGCATAGTTGTTATGTTGTTATGCTTCACTTTCATCAATTTTGATGTGACTGTATTGGTGAAGGGGACGGGATTACATCACTCGCATGCAAGCACTCTGTGATTTTGTGATTTCTCTTTACGGTGTGTCTGGTAAGTTTTATGCATGTTCGACATTCGTCTAGATTACAGGATTGCAGGTACAAGACATTGTCTCCACCTGGTTTCACAAGTTTGAACGTGTCCATATCCCAACGATTTTGTTGATTGGGAGATAGTAACGGGGTTTCCTTGTCAAACCACAACCCTGGCATAGTGTGTCATCAGTTTTTGTCTTGTTAGTTGTTGAGTCTTATCGTCCTCAGTGTTTTGATAATTTATTTTGGTCAAAATTATATGTGAAAATTATTGATTGTATGTTTTAAATGTTATTTATTTATTTTAGAGTAAAGTTGTTAAAAGCTTTTAATTTAACTTAATTAATTAAATTTAATGTATTTGGTAAGTAATTTAATCTTTGTGATTAAAGTTATTTATCAAGTAAATAAACTAATCTATGAAATTTTTTAAGTGAATAAATTAAAAGAATTAAATTTATTGGAAATGGAATTTTGTTTTAAATCATTTAAAAAGAAAATATCTTGTGAATGCATAAAAGAAATAGCTATGGTGGAGAAAAGATGATATTTGTAAATTGTTGACTAAGTGTGGAGAATAGGAATGAAGATATTATTTTATTTTGGAAAAAGAAAATATCCAAAATTGACTAAATAGAAAATAAAAATAAAAAGGGAGGGATTCATTTTTCTGGAGAAGGGAAAATATCTTGATTTTTTTGGTTGCCAAAAGAGATGAGGTTTTTTTGAAAGTGAAGATTTTGAAAGAGAATCTAGAGTTTTGGATTTGGCAAGGAAGCACAACATCAAATTCATTTTCTTCAAGCTTCAAAAATAGGTTCTTTTAATTGCTTTATTTTAATTTTACAAGTTTTGAATTTTTAGTTTTGAAAGCTTGCTATGAGTTCTTGAAGATCTTTGTAGAAAAATGGAGAAATTCTTAGATTTCCTCAAAATAAAACAACAGAAATTTTGGCAAATTGAAAAAAAATGAAAACATACAAATTTCTAGTTTTGGATTTAAGTTTTCTTTTCCATTCCAATTTCGAAAATGAAAATTGAGAATTTTTGTTTGAAAAAGATTTTGTTGTGTAATTATTTTTGTAGAAAATTTGCCCAATTTAGCTGTAAAATAGAAATTTAGAAATATATATATATAGAGAGAGAGAGAACATATATATATTCTATTCATACCTATACAGGGGAATTTTTAAAAAATAAAAAATTAAGGAATGGTTGGGGAGTGACTGCCCCCACAACACCCCATGGAGGAGGCAGCGCCACTACCTACACAGCAGCGTACCTCCCCATGGGAGGGTTGTGTGGGCAGCAGCCCAGCCTCCCCAGGCTGTAACCTGCGTAGAGGTAAGGTTGCAGCTTGTTTCTTTTGTTGGGGTTTAAATTATATTTAATATATATAATTTATATATTATATATAATAAATATTATATATAATATATATATTATATATTTTAAATTTTATTTATAGATATAATTTATGTATTGTATATAATATTTATATATTATATTCAATATATATATTATATATTTTAAATATAATAAAATGATTTTATTCAAAAATTGATTTTGATCTGTTGTTTAATTAAAGAAAATGGATAATGTGCACATGGTTAAATGAATGAATATTTAATATGAGAAAATTGATATAAAATGTAAATAGAAACACATTGAACCAAACATAATTTAACTTTCAACTGGATAATATTGGTAATCTACTCTAGGTTCGGGATACAGACTTTATATGGCTATAAATGTTTATCAACCTCTTAAATATGGAATCAATTTATGGAAATTATCATGTCAAGGAATGAAGGATATGGTAGCTGTAACGCCCCGCCATGCAACCCTAGGGGAAATTGCAATTTACAACACAAATGAACTAAATTTTATTTTTATTTTTTTAAATTACAATTAACATACAAGTTAACTAACCATTTCCAACCAATCCCCTAAGGTTACGAGACTGAGTTACTTAAACCCAAACAAGAAACATGAATTATAACCATAACATTTAAATACTTAAAGAAATAAGGACGCATACATTCCATACATGATAATTTACATCAAAGAATATGAAGTACCACATGATTTCAATAATGATCACATAACAATGAGATTACAACACTCATTCCCCGAATGAGATAAATCCAATAAGAATGATGACATATTACAAATTTAACCTCGATAAAAAATGAGGGGTAATAAAATACAAGATCAACTGAATGAATTAAGCAAGGAAAGAATCTGGATCCCACGAGCTCTCCAACTAGAAATCTCATCCACACAAACAAGAAGAAACCCAACGGATTAAGGTGCACGTTCCACCCAACCATGTGATACCCGAAGGTTCACCACCCGTGCTAGGAGATAGTAACCAGGAATTCCTATACAAGACCATCTACCTCTAGACACGGGCTAAAACATAACCAAACTGAAATAACTACAACCACAATATCACTTAGAACAAAGTTACAATGCTTCCAGAGAACAATGATCGAGTACATTATATGTACACCACACAATAACTAACTGACTACTGATGTAGGAAGAGTGTCATACATAAATTGCTATGAGTTACCCTAGCTCAACCTTCCTAGGCTACCGGACCCCCATCTTGGGTTACCTTGGCTTGCCTCTACCGGCCACTAGACCCTCATGCAAAACTATGTGTCTCGTCTCATCTTGAGCCTTAACAAACACATACTTCATGAGAGAGGCATTCATTATCTTTATTAGTGTGAAATTTTCCCATTAATTATTTTAAATTATCACTTGATTAAACCCTAGGTGAGTTACCCTAGCACCCCTTTGTGTGTCGAACCCCCACAAAGAGCCACTCTCCTAACGACAACACACATGGTACAAAACCATAATCCAATGGGTAAACTAGATAAGACAACCTCTCCAATCCAAGGAGGCAACGAACAAAGGAAACTCACTCCAAATACTGGAGGAAAACAAAATACAAAATCCACTCCTTCCAAAAAAGGCACAAACCACATAACCCTCTCCTAATCCCATGGAGGCACAAACCATCCCCGTTCATGAAAACCGGGTGAAACAACATGGTGCAACTATACGCACCACCCAAGGCAAAACAGAGGTTGACTAACATATTACGACAACCCCAAATAATTAAAAAACCCCATCTTAAAGACTTCAGAACAATTGACCCAATTGCCCCAACATAAAAAATAAATGAAAACATCATTTAAATAGTATTCCAGGCAACTAAATAACCTAATGTTAGGATTTCCTAAATCCAGACAACACAATAACATAGTGCATGAAATCAATTAAATAATTAACATTATTTGCACATATTCAAGGTAAATCAAATCACTTTGGCAACATTTAGGAATTTAAAAAGCTAACAATTTAATTTCATTTGATCAATGCTACATAATGATTAAAATCAATCTTTTTAAATAAAATTATTTATTATAATGTCAATTCCATTTCAACTATAATAACGCAATAACCATTTTAAAATTCTTATTTAACATATTTAAACATCATTTAAATATGTCTCAAATAAAAATAGTATTATTATAATCCAATTAATTAAAATTAATACCTTATTATTTAACATATTATATATATATATAATATATATATTTAAATAATAAAATAAAATATTTATTTAAATTATATTATATTATATATATATATATAATAAATAAATATAAAAAAAAACCAAATTTAAAAAAAACACATTTTAAAAAAGAAAAAGGGCAATCTCACCCCTAGCCCCACGGCCCCCCATAGGGAGGAAGGATGCAACCAAGGCTATGCCCAACCTCCTTGTGGAGGCCGATGCTACCACAGCAGTGCCCCTCCATGGGGCGGTTATGGCAGCCCATGGTTGTGGCCTCCCAATCCTAAAAACCATTTTATATATCTATCTTGTTTTTTTTTTAATAATTTATTTCAAAAATTAACAAAAAAAACTCCCTCCCCTGCTCAGGAAAAAAATTTCAGAACAAACAAAAAGACACAGAAATTTCCCCAGGCTGAAATTTAATTTGCAACATAAACAATATATAAGTATATATATATACTCCACACACACACACATATATATATATTATAACCAGATTGGACAAATTTTCTTGAGGAGAAAACTAAGAAGAAGAATTTTAAGCATAATAACATGATATAAATTTCTAGGTTTTCTCCAAATTGAACAGAGAAGTTTAAAATTTTCATTTGATTCATTCCAAATTTCTATTGCTAGTTTTGAAACAAATTCACATGGGTTTTCATTGAAATTCCAAACAGCAGTTTAAAGATTTTCCAACAACATACCAAGATTTGAAACTCATTTCAAAATGAAAACAAAAAAAAATAAAGAGGGAACCTGGTTTTTCTCCAAAGCTTGAAGAACTCCAAATGGTGCTTTCAAATTCTATTTTTTTTATTCCACAACCAAGAAATCCACTTTGCTTCTTCAAAAATTTCAAGAACAAAATCCAAATCCTTGCTCCTCTTTTTTTTTCACTATTTCCAAATTAAAATAAAAATGAAATTCAATTTTTCTTACAAAGAATTTTTCCCCAAATTTTTGGTCAAACCCCTAACATATCCCACCCACTAAATTTATTGAACATTTGGAGATATTTGCATTTAAAAAAATTTAAAATCAATTTAATTTCCAAATGGAATTTCATGCACTTAAAAAAAAATCTTTTTACAAAAAGAATTCAAAATTTTATAAAGGAATTCTTTTTCAAATTTATTTCCAAAAAGTGAAATTTAAAGAATATTTCTATTTTTCTATTTTAAATCAAAATATCACATTATGCCAAACAACTAATTTGATTTAATTTATCCCCATTAATTTAATTAGTCATAAAATATATCTAATTCAAGATTAGATTATTTTATTAATTAAATTAAATTAATTAATAAATAACTACTTTTCCAATATTATAAATAGATACAATCAATCATCATTTTTAACTTCAAAAGTCATTTAATAACCTTTATACTATGGAATTAAATAAATAACCAAGGAGGAATGAACCAAATCAAGACAACTAAACCCGATGACAACCCGACAACACGCTTATGATTAGGGTGATATCTTGGCATGGAAAACCTAGCTACTATCTCCCAATCAATTATTGTTGGTCAATGGACACACTCAAACCTGTGAAATCAGGTGGATTCGATGTCATGTACCTATCAACCTGCAAGCAAAGAGAATATCGAACATGCAAATATATATATATATATAATAAAACACACAGTGAAGCGAAAATCTTAGAATCATAGGTTGTTCGCAAGCGAGTGATACAATCCCGTCCCCTTCACCAATACAGACTTTAAAACTGACGAGTCTAACAACAACAATATAATTAAAGCATAAGGAATTTTTAATTAAACATTAGCTATGCTAATTCAAAACATTCCATAATGATAACATCTAAATAAAATACCATCACATCAAAATATAATGTTTACATCACTTAACAGATAGCGGTCAAATAGTAACCAAGTTCCAAAGTCACAACATAAATAGAACAACATAACAAAGAAAAACACTGCCGAACGAAAGAGCCAAAACGAAGGGGTGTTACAGTAGCCTTAATAAACTGTAATATAAGTGTGTTATAAACAAAAATAAAGTACCATTTAATTTGGCAATGTGGTTAAGATTGAGTGAAGAGATAAACTCTATGTAGCCATGTTATGCAACATCTTCGAATACCTTAATGTTGACCATCAAGGCTATAATTAGCATAAATGGAAAGTAAGAATAAATTCCATCATATAAGAACTAAAGCTTTGTTGTAATCATATTTTATTATAATTTAAAATTGACACTTTTGGATAATATGCCTCAAATTCAAGAGTATATGTATAGAAGTTATGCTACTACATGATGACTATAGAACTCTTAAATAACAATTGACCTATCAATTGAACCATGAGACTAGTTCTAGATTGTTGCATTAATTAAGGGAATGGAACTATCATTTATTTTAATGGTTGTGTAGAGATATAGAAAACCCATTTGCAATCTCATAATATAACATGCCCTGATATCTTATTCCTTCCATTAATTTCATATATAGATATAAGTCGTCAGGATGAACTTTTCATATTTCGTGAACTAGACTATTTTAAAAATAATGCATTTCACCAGATAATAAAAGATATTAAGAGATTAAGAATATATACTATTATTTAATGTATACATTTAGATCCAATAAATATAGTGTTGTCAACCATCTAGA
This sequence comes from Sequoia sempervirens, assembly GCA_007258455.2. Lineage (NCBI taxonomy): Eukaryota > Viridiplantae > Streptophyta > Pinopsida > Cupressales > Cupressaceae > Sequoia > Sequoia sempervirens. The sequence continues at coordinate 34,350 of VDFB02356601.1, read as the reverse complement.
GTCGAATTATGTATCGACCTTGCTTAGAGAAATTTTATGACTGTGTTATGTCTAGGTATCTATTTTATAATGAAATGATTTTAATTAGGAAATGGGATTTTATTATATTTAAATATTATTGGGAAACTGAAGTAAACCTTTAGTTTTAAATTTATTATTGTTTGACAAATGTTGAAGTAGTACTTAATATATGAACGATGTTAAGAGAAATGGTTATTTGCTTTAGATGAAATTAAATTTTTAAGAAATCGATTTTTATTTATTATATTTCTTATTGGTTGCAAATGAATTTACAATAAGATTAGTTATTTTCATGAAATGTGTAATTAAGGAATTTAAAATATTGTGTTCATAGTCAAATTATTGATTTTATTTTAAAATATATTTGAAAGGAAAAATATTGGATTTAAATGTAAGGTGTTTAATAGTGAGATTAATTGATTTTAAAATGATTTATTTTGCAAAGGACCAATAGTTATTTTTAAATGATAGGTTTTGGATCATAGAAGTAAATTCTTATTATTATTTAAGAACAATTAGGGAATTAAATATCTAGTTAAATTTTATTCTTTGTCTAAAAGAGACATAATTTAATTAGTTTTATTGTGGCAATAAACTATTGAATGTTATTAAAGGAAGTGGATTTAGGAAATCCAAAGTAGATTTAATTCCTATTTATTTTCCTTTTCAAATGTAATGTCTTATGTTATCGCTTTGGGGGAAATTGTTTGGTAGGGATAAATAAGTCTTCCAGATGGGGTTTTTAATTAATTAGGGTTGTCGTATTGTGTTTGTCAACCTGTTTTGAATCCCTTGGGTAGTGCATGGTGTGTTTTCAGTATTTTACCCAGTTTCCACGAATGGGGATGATTAGTGCCTCCTTTGGAAGGAGTGGATTATGTGTTTTCTTGCCTCCAATTGTTTGGAGTGAGTTTCATTATATGTTGCCTTCTAGAGTTGGACTGATTGTTTATCTAGTTTGTATGCACTTTGGCACTGTTGGTGATTGGTTTTGTTTGTTATGTTGTCAAGTACAAGAGTGGCTTCTATTAGGCGCCAGAGCCCAAAGAGGTAAACTGGGTAACCTTTGGAGGTGGTTTAATCAAGTGATAACTAAAACACTATACTTAGAAGTTTGGGTAGTATTTCACACTAATCAAGATAATTTAGCCTCACTCATAGACACAAGTGCTCGTATAGGCTTGGGATGAGTGGGAAGGCCTAGAATGGAAAGGTCATCTATCTTGTCATTACGAGAGGTATTTGATTCCGCATGAGTGAGTATGGGGGCCAAGATTTGGTTGAGGCCACCAGGATATCCCATAATGGGGGCTAGAGCCTATGAAGATTCCTAGAGGATATCCCATGTCGAGCTGTGTGATGACACTCTTTCTATGACAATAGTTGGTATGTGATCTTGTGTGTATGGTTTCTTAACATACTTGATCTATTTTATGTTTGGAAGCAATGTGACCATGTTAGAGTTGTACTTGTGTTGTACTTGTGATTGGTTGTGTCAGTATGAGTTAGTATGTGTCAGCCTATGTCTAGACGTAGATGGGCTTGTCTGGGAATCCTTGTTACTATCTCCTAGCATAGGGGTTGGTCCTTTGTGTACCACATGGTTGGGTGGAATGTGCACCTTACACCATTGGGTTCCTAGTTCTTGTTAGTGATGACGAGTACCTCATGATTTGAAAGCTCATGTGTACCAGTGATTTTGTAATTCTATCATGTTCTCTATTGTATCTTTTGGATACTTTGCAATTTGTAATTGTATCAGTCCTCAATTGTATTCGAGGAGAATCTTTGTAATATGTAATTGTTGCTCTTTTGTATAAACTATCTCATTTGAAAATGAGTGGTGTAATTATACTATTGAATTGTTGCAATGTATGAATGGATCATTATTGTACTTTATATTTTATGTGATATATTTTTAATGTTGATAGATGCATGATCTTTAATTCTTGAGTATCAATATTATGTTATGTTTAGTAACTTTTGTTAGTAATGGGGTTTGTAAGTAAGCGTTGTCACGTACCTTAGAGAATGTGTGTGTTAGTGTAGTTCACTTTACTTGTTTAAATACACTTTAAAAAAATAAAAATGTTATGTGTGTGACATTCTCTAGGGTTGCATGGTGGGGCGTTACAAAACAATGTTTATGAAATATTAAAAAAAAACAATACTCTAACCCACACCATTGCTGGATTTGATTTGATTTTATTTAAAGATAATGTTTTTTTTACTTAAAGTCTACTAATTAAATCAATTAATAAAAAATTCTAATTTGACTTGATGTGTTTTTTCTTCAAAAAGAAAAAAAATCAATTAACATAAATTTCTAATTTAGTTTGATTTTTTTTTTTTAAATCTTAAAATTTTAAGAAGAATAAAGTTTATTTTTAAAAGTCTCCTAAAATGACTTTAAGTGGTCCCTATTTATCTTGTCCTCCACCAAAGTAAAATTAGAAAGTTAGGTGAGTTTAATTAATATGATGACAAATTAGTTGTTAATAGAGGTGCAACAAATCTTGGCCATTAGATTGTTTTAATTTGAACCCTTGGATCTTAGGGAAAATTCATGTTGCCCTAAATCATAAAGATGGTCTTTTAACCCCTCTTCTTTTCATTTTCACTTCATTTTTCCTCCAAGTTTTTGAAGAGAGGAGAAGATGAGAGGATAGCCTCAACAGGGTTGCTTACTACAGGTTGCATTTGATTGTTCCTTGATTTCACATTTCTTTCATTTCTCCATCCTTTCTTTCATGTGTATGAGTTTGCTGATTTCTTTCATTTGAGATGTTTATTTGTGTTGCAGATATGGAGGTTTTGCAGTCTCTCCAAAAAAAAAAAAGCATATATGAATACCCATTTACATTGTTTCAACCCAAATATTTATACACTTTGTATTTGATTAATGTACTCGCATATGTACTTGTGTATCTTTTTACATTCTATATTTTAAATAGCAATAAAATACAAATTTATTTGTGTTATAAATCTTTTTTTTTTGAATAAAATATTGGAAAATAGAGGAGGCGACATGTGGGTTGTCATGCCCTTGGCAGAGGTCGCGACACCCCACAGGACCCGCGCCCCTCTGAGGAGGGGAGGTTGTGTCCTCCCCATCCCCTAGTCACCATGACTGGGGTTTGGGGAGGGCCATAGCCTCTTCCCCTTCCTCTCCCCCGCCCTCCCCCCCCCACCGAAATATTTATATTTTTTGTTTTAAATTTTTTTCAATTATTTATTATTTTTTTTGTTTTAATTTTTTTTATTTATAATATATTTTAAATGAATAATATAATTTGTTGTTTATTATTTAATGCATAAGACACATTTCCTTTATCTAAAATACCAATTATTTAATCTTTATATTTATATATATAATTTTATATTATATTATTAATAAAGCATATAATTGTTATTTAGAGTGAATATTTTTATATATATAAGAGACACTCATTTGTCACTGATTTGAAGAAATGGATAATATCAAGCCCATGGAGTGGTACAAGCTCACCACCCAACCTTCTTCGCATCATCAAGCCATTTCTAGGCTCTAGCCAACCCTTGAGCAAGGAGAGATCACCAAACCCATAGTTAAAATGCAATAATCTAAAATCAAACATAAGGATACAAACTCATCACAAGTTGCATAAAATTTCATACCATCAAAACGACAAATACCCATAAAAAACCCATACCGCCAAAATGACAAATACCCATTAAACATTAAATCACCCTTAGCCCTTAAGGGTTTAAAACACTCATTTCAAAAATGAAATTCCATTATTTTGAGTTATTTCCAGCAATGTAAGAACTTCAACAAAATAAATAAATCACACCCAATCTTTTTTAACATAAATAAGAAGACACAACAAATCATCTTTTTTTAATCCCATATGTTTGTTTTCCTCCATTTTTCTTCCTCCTCTTACATCCTTTTTCCTTCCAACTCCTCTCTTTTTTTTTCTTTTCCCCCAAAGCTCTCCAAAAAAAGCTAGCATGAAAAACCAACAATACTTGGAACACTTTCTTCCATTTCTTCTCTAGTTTAATAAAAGGGGATGGAAGAATAAAGGAGAATATACTTCTTTAGTTTAAATGAAGAATATTTAAGAGAAGTCTTTTAGGAAAGAGAGAATAATTATTCAATTATTAAAATGAAACTCTTGTGAAAGGGGTGTGATGGTTTGGAAACCACCCCAAAAGGCTTATATAAGCATTCATGTGAAACTTGGAGAGGGACAGAAAAAAAAAAAAAAAGGAAAATCAAGTAGAGCACATTGGGGAATAGGGCTCTAAGTTAGCAAGGTCCAACCTGGGGTACAAGTGCGCACACTCAGGATGGTCTTAGCTAAGGCATGGTTTTGTGGCACGAGTGTTGCATGGTTTTGCGGCACGAGTGTTGAGCATTGTTCCACCGAGCGGAAAAGTCCGCTTTCCTCCCAGACTGCTCACAGATGGAAGAGGATGAACCAAGGTCCATTCTAGCAATAGTTGGGATTTCTTCTGCACATTTCAAAGATAAGTATTAATGCTTGATAAGTTGTCTAAGCAATTAAATTATTTTAAATCCTTTGAATTTATTGAATTAATAATTTATTTACCATAGGATTGAATGTATTTGAAGGAAATTTATTGGTCAATTTATTATATACAATTTAATGTCAAAGCATTTACTTGAGCTTTAAATATTATATTAAAATTTATGCATAAAATTTTGAGAACTAATTTGTGGAAATCAATTTTAATCATTGCATTTTAAATTGGGAATTAGTCCTATTTCAATTGGTATAGAGCCTTGCCATCCAATTACTTGGTTACATTTAGATATATTCAATTAAAAACTTTATAGTAGTTTCCTTTATTTTTACAAATAAATATATTAAATTAAAACCATTATAATAATTTAATATTCAGTTGCGGTGTTTTTCTAAAAAATTAAATATATTAAATGAAACATTAAAATAGTTTTAATCAATTATTTATTAGACTAAAAAAAATTTATATATATATATATATATTGAAGTAATTACTTTAGGTGAATCAAATTTAATAATAAGTGATAAAGAATTACCCATCCTAAGTTCCCATCAAATATCCCTCTTTAACTTTTACCCTTAAATTGCCCTATTAGTGAATTTATTTCCACAAGAATTAATTTAAAATTCAGTTCATATAAAAGAACAATTTTTTAATAAATTCAAAACATATTTTTTTCAAAATCATATAAAGTAAATTAGACTTTCTTGAATTTACATCGATAACGTCAATGCAATTAAATTTAATAGTCACTTATGGAAAAAAAAAAAAAAACTATAAATTTTCACAACTCATTAGATAAACGGAAGTCTAAGGCATCTTGAAACTAGTGCATAAAATTTCCTGATGATTACCTGGATCTTCACAATAGAAATCGAAAACAACTAATTACATTACCAAATATAAACCGAGCATAGTAAACCTCTACCAAATATATTGTTTTTCCTGGATAAATTTTATTCACTGGGTAGCTAAAATCCATATAAGATTTGGGTGATCTACTGCGCAGCAATATAGAGGTTATTTTCAAAAACAACGGTTCCTTTTGTAGCCATAAAGTATAGAAACCCTACCCAACACTGCACTTGCGGACGGTGAAAAAATAAAAGGTGACAAGAAGAGTATATGATTTTATTTTAACGAATTTTTCTCTCAGTAAAATTTTCGATTTACAAGAATAAATAGAGGGAGCCATAGAATCACAAAAAAAGTGCAAGGTGTAGGGTGCGAGTACAGCTAATTGTAGCATTACCCTCCTCATTCTGGTTGATAACTCTAAAAGCTTCCATCAATTCCTTTGATTCATCTTTTAATTCTGTGTCTTCGTTATAAAGATGGATTGATATAAAGGACTGAAGGATAGATAGATGAGGTGATTATATTAGCCCCCTCCCTTGGCCAAGTAGGATATATGCCTTTGTGCTCATAGCTGTGCTGGGATAGACGTTAAAAATGTTGGCAAACTTCTATATCTGTATTTATTTCATTCCATGAGATCAAATTCCTTCAAGGATTTTATTAGACAATTCCCACATGAGGTCTGTAAATTCACATTTGCATTCATGTCCATCAAAACATTCCTTAGTTTTAAGGCAGGCTCGAAAGCATCAATACAGTGATGATACATGATGCAATCTCTTTTGCTCAAAACCCTTGTCACATATTCACAATGGTCTATATAGATTACTATTTTCTTGTTCTCTTCTCTTCCCACCCTTTTGAAATTTGACAAATGCAGCACCAGTCCACATTCTTAGTCACCGTTTTATCCTTAGATGATAATAGTATTTTTTAACTCTTGGCATTTGTTTGGCCATAATTGTCCATCAAGGGCCTCTAGCATTGCTTCATCCACAAGTGCTTATAATTTTCCTTGCGGGAACTCGAGGTCCGGAGGGATACACATTTGCTTCCTCTAAAATAGAAACCCGTCCTGCATCATATAGTCCAACTAAGTGTCGTCCCATGTTGCTGTTTTGGGGCAAGACTGATGGAAATATCTTTGAGGTGCTGAAACTCACCTTCTTATCTCATCCTTAGAGTTGTATTACTTGGATAAGGCTATTCCGTGTTCTCCTTAAATTTCCAATACAACTTCAAATTTACATTTCCAAGGTATACTAAACTGTGATGGAAGAACATGCTTAAATCCAAATTTACCAAGCTAGTTACGAGTTATATTATCTAAGGCTACCTTAAAAGCTAAGTATTGTGCGCTATACAATAATGACTGTTGTAATATTTTCAGATGTTATAACCTTCTCCCCCACGTAAAATTGCTATTATTGTTATATCTTCCCATTCTGAATGGAGAAAATACTTTAAACCATTTGACAAAGCCCTTGGGATATCTCCTTTGTTAAATTTAATGGAGATAAACATAAGACAACATATAACACATTAAAGAGATTAACACAAATACACTGAAACACAATAATTTACACAATGTGCTGCCGCACACAAAATATATTTTTATTGCTTCATCAGATTTGATTACATCTACAAAATCAATTTCATTATGCCTCTTTTATAAAAGATTTTACAACTTACAAGAAAAATCTAGAACATGCAAACTGTAGAAAAACTTAACTAAATTTTAGCTTCTTTCTAATTACAATAGATATTGCTCATGCAAAACTGTAGTTTCTATTTCCACAACCAATGTTTCTATTTCCACAACCAACGGGAGAAATTACTTTCTAACACTCCCCCTTAATTTTGACCACAAGTTCTTTCAATTGCAACCAAGTCTTCAGACTCACCCAAATTCTTTTCTTTTCCTTCTTGATGATCTTCATGCCTGACGATGCCTTAGTCTTTGTCCAACTACTGCGACATCTCTCAAACCTTTGTTTGGAAACCAACATTGCTTTTAACATGCCAATATTTAGGCTTATACATCCTTTTAAACATACCTGTAACTTTTCTCCAACTGGATCCATCGATCCATCCATAATTGATCTTCATACAATCTTTCATAGATTGTCCATTCCATTCTCTGTTCCAACATGAATTTTCAGAATGATTCTTCAACCCACAAATTTTACAAGGATGAAGATCCCAACATTTATCTTTTCTATGTCCTCCCCTGTGACAATGAGAACATTGCATAAACTCCATGCTTTTAGCTGATTTACATGAACCTGTAACACTTACATCATCATTTTTATCTTTCTCACCATATCCCAGGCCTTCATTTCCTAGCCTCACAATTGGCTGTATGGGCTCTCTCATTCCTTTCCCATGTTTTCCCAAACCTTTACCTTTATAACCCATTTTTTGCATAATTTTAAAACCTACATTTCTCTCATTACCATTTGCATTATCATCTTTATGTTTACATTCCTCATTTATAAGAACTTCAACTTTATCACATAAGTCATTTGATTTATCAACTGAACAATACAAATTCTTGTACCGCAAGTAACATCACTTACCAAGTGTTTTTTCTTTAAACATTCATTTTCTTCTTTCAACTTACATATTTCTTCCTTCTGCAAACAATTTTCTTCTTCTAACAATTTCATCTTTTCCTCAAAAACTTCACTATTTTTCTTGAATTCATCAAATAACATTAATTTTTCTTCTAAATCTTCATTCTTTATTTTAACATTACCCATTTCTTTTCCACAATTCTCAATTTCACATAAACACTCATATTTCTCCTTTATCAACTCCTTTATTTTTCTTGCTAATTCAAAATTATCATTTTTAACTTTCATCAATTTTTCCTCCAAAACTTCATTTTCTTTCATAACACGTTTACCAACTTTACCCATTGAAACAAATGGTTAACTACACCTTATCTTTGCACTTGACAATGATTCTACTACCGATTTAGCTTTCAACCAACTTCAAACAATTTCTTTTTCCTTTGCTCATACTATGATTTTCAATTTAAACAACTAGATCTCCCCCTTAACAACAAAAAAAAACACTACAACTTACTTTTTTATCTTACCCTTTCACTGACTATAAACTGTATCTCTCTTTGATTGGGGCTTCTATGCCTTTTTTTCAATGACTATCAACTCTTCACATAATCTCCATAACTCTTCCATACATTAAACACAGATCTACCAACATTTCTTATGGAAGTGAACCTTCATTGGGCAGTTTTGATCTCCTGTGAACCCTTTTCCTTTTGGAAAACACTTTTATCCTTCAAGTGGCTTCACATCAACAACTTTCACTATAGTTGTGATTAACATCAAACGATCTCCTTTGAAATTTTTTGACACTCAAATATAATCTGCAATAAAACAAAACCCAATCCCTTTTTTTTATAATATATAATTTGCAACATATGCATATCTTCTTTTATTCACCCCTTACAATCTTTTTTGCATCATCTCTTGCTACTGCAAATTTTCAAACCCAAATAATTTATTTGAACCTGCTCTGATACCACATGTTAGATTTAATGGAGATAAACATAACACATAACATATAACACAGAATTTGGAAAGAGAGAAACAACCGGATTTTCAGGGATAAAGAATCTTCAGAGGAAATTGTGTTTGAGAGAATTCTTAGAATGATCAAGGAAAATTTTTCTATTGTCCCCTTCAGGGAAGATAAAATTGATACTATGGCTTGTTCCCCTTATGATAGCCTGATTGCTAGGGAATGGAGAATTAGTTGGGATATTTCCATTGCCCCTAATTCTACCAAAAATTTCAGGGTTGGAATTTGCTGGTGTTTTCCAATGGAAGGATGGGCTAAAGCCAACTTCGACAAGGCGGCCAAGGGAAACCCAGGAAAGGCTCGGTGTCGTGGGGTCTTAAGGGATTCAACAGGTAACTTTATGGGTGATGTTGCCTCTCCCTTGGGAATCCAAACCAATCACGTGGCGGAAGCGGCAGGGGCTTATTACATAATCAACTTGGCTGTGGGAATTAAATGCAAAAATCTATGGATTGAAGGTGACTCGAAAAATATTATTGATAGCCTTTGTGGTAGATCACAGCCCACATGGTCGATAAAAAATTGGATTGATGATTCTAAGGCCTTACTTAGTAACTTCGATAATATAAAAATAACTCATGCCTACCGTGAGGCGAACGCGGTTGCTAATTTTTTTGCCAATGAGGGAGTTAAGAGTGACACTTTCCTTACGTGGCATAAGAAGACCGAACTCCACTCCAATGTTCAAGCTCTTTTGGAGTTCGATATGGTGAACGGAAAAAGGCGGCATCATGTCATAATGAGAAAGGTACGATTTATGAATAGCAATATCCGAAGATATAATGGGGTTGAGTGGATCTGGATGATTAATTATCTTCTTTGGCATGTATTGTGGGTCCTGAGAAACAAAGGAACTTTCTAGAACAAGACTTCTGTCTGTAACAGTATTTGCACTAACCTGTCTATTATGGGTGGGGAACTAAGGAGGGTGAAGCCTACCAGCTTTGAATCACACACCAAGAATGCAAAAGCTTGGAGTAAAATCAGAAGGGGTGGATTACTTCCATTCATTGAGAAACTCCATGGCCCTAAGGAGGAGATTACTGACTTCTTTGAGAAGAATTGGAATGATGGGGAGGTCTTCCTGTTTGGGAGGAAATTTCAAATTGATGAAGCCCTGATTGCGGAGGTCACAGGCATTCCGATGGAAGAGCACAAATTCTTCAGAGACAGGAAATCCTCCGACGAAGCTGTTTTGAAATTTCCCAAATCTGAAACGGAGAAACAAAATCTGGTCAAGATGTCGAATAGCTACTATGAAGTGGACACTATAAAAGCTCTATGGAGAAAAGTGCTAAGGGTTATCATGGAGTACATCACGCTCGACGACCGCTTCACAAGGGTCTATGGTTATCACTTCATGCTACTTAATCACTTCCAGCATAAGGTGTGTATCTCTATCCCCTTCTTCTTGCTATGTTCTCTGAGAAACAACTTTTCTGATCATAGAAGAAGCCCTAAAAGATACCTGATTCTTTACACGGGTCTTTTAAGACTTATTTTTGAGCACTTTCAGAATATGCTCGCCCTTCTTAACCCTTTGGCCCCACTGGAGCTTGACGAAGATGATACTAAGCCTAGCTTGTCCAAAACCAAAGCTTCTCCTGACCGTGTCCTGAGCCCTTCGCCTCCTTTGCCGCCTCCTTCTACTTCTGGCCACTCCCCTCAACCTTCTGGAGCTTGCTCTGTTTCGGCCTCTGGCCAAACTAACCCTAATGCCAATATGGCTCGCTCTTGCTCCCCGGTTAATAAGCTTGTGTCCTACCCTGATGACTCCCCTGCTATTTCTGCTAAGACTGCTGGGGCTAGCCTTGAGGAACTTCACGCCCCCCAGAATATTCATCAGGAAAACTTGAGCCCCCCGAGAGGTGCGGAGTCGGTGTTCTTTGGGGTCAATCCTGAAAGTGACCCCCCTTTTGACTTTGTTGGTAATGCCAAAAGCTACTCCTATGACCAACTCAATTCTGCCAAATGGGTTTTTCTGAGATAAGTGAGCTAAAAACAAAAAAATTGTCTCTTCATAGCAAACTAGGGGAAATTGAAGTTAAAGTCGCTGGGCTTATTCAGCTTGAAGCGGAGAAGCACAACAATATGAAGAATATTCCTCAAAAGGACAGCACTATCGAAAATGAACTTGAAAAAATCAAAGGAACCTTGAAAAAGATCGCCAAGCAAAATTGCAGAATTGCCAGACATAACTCTGTTATCATCAAGGCTATGTCTGAAAAACTAGAGAAAACCCAGAAGAGAGCTTTGATTTTCGACCTTGATCAGGAGAAAGACCAGGATGAGGAAGCTGGGATATCCAAACGTACCAGATCTAGCACGAAAAGAAAAGTCCAGACTACCCCTAGTATGGCTCAGATCTTTATGGAGGGGGCTCAGGAAATGGTGGACTTGGAGGAGGTTGTGGATGAGCTCCTGAACTCTATGAACTAGTGGTGGTCGGGCCCTGCTTCTTCTGTTTGCTGGCTGTTTGCTGGCTTCTTTGAGGGTTTTTGTTGCTACCTGCTGATGCTGGTTTTATTTTCTTTGGCAATTTTTTTGTTTTTTGGACCACTGTTTCGGTCTTCTCCTATTTTGTTACTTTGTGGTTTTGGGTCCCTATAAAACCCGTTTATCCCCCTTTTATCAAAAACATATAACACATTAAAGAGATTAACACAAATACACTGAAACACAATAATTTACACAATGTGTTGCCGCACACAAAATATATTTTTATTGCTTCATCCGATTTGATTACATCTACAAAATCAATTTCATTATGCCTCTTTTATAAAAGATTTTACAACTTACAAGAAAAATCTAGAACATGCAAACTGTAGAAAAACTTAACTAAATTTTAGCTTCTTTCTAATTACAATAGATATTGCTCATGCAAAAATGTAGTTTCTATTTCCACAACCAATGTTTCTATTTCCACAACCAATGGGAGAAATTATTTTCTAACACTCCCCCTTAATTTTGACCACAAGTTCTGTCAACTGCAACCAAGTCTTCAGACTCACCCAAATTCTTTTCTTTGCCTTCTTGATGATCTTCATGCCTGATGATGCCTTAGTCTTTGTCCAACTACTGCGGCATCTCTCAAACCTTTGTTTGAGAACCAACATTGCTTTTAACATGTCAATATTTAGGCTTATACATCCTTTTAAACATACCTGTAACTTTTCTCCAATTGGATCCATTGATCCATCCATAATTGATCTTCATACAATCTTTCATAGATTGTCCATTCCATTCTCTGTTCCAACATGAATTTTCAGAATGATTCTTCAACCCACAAATTTTACAAGGATGAAGATCCCAACATTTCTCTTTTCTATGTCCTCCCTTGTGACAATGAGAACATTGCATAAACTTTGTGCTTTTAACTGATTTACATGAACCTGTAACACTTACATCATCATTTTTATCTTTCTCACCATATCCCAGGCCTTCATTTCTTGGCCTCACAATTGGCTATATGGGCTCTCTCATTCCTTTTCCATGTTTTCCCAAACCTTTACCTTTATAACCCATTTTTTGCATAATTTTAAAACCTACATTTCTCTCATTACCATTTACATTATCATCTTTATGTTTACATTCTTCATTTATAAGAACTTCAACTTTATCACATAAATCATTTGATTTATCAACTGAACAATACAAATTCTTGTATCGCAAGTAACATCACTTACCAAGTGTTTTTTCTTTAAACATTCATTTTCTTCTTTCAACTTACATATTTCTTCCTTCTGCAAACAATTTTCTTCTTCTAACAATTTCATCTTTTCCTCAAAAACTTTACTATTTTTCTTGAATTCATCAAATAACATTAATTTCACATAAACACTCATATTTCTCCTTTATCAACTCCTTTATTTTTCTTGCTAATTCAAAATTATCATTTTTAACTTTCATCAATTTTTCCTCCAAAACTTCATTTTCTTTCATAACACGTTTACCAAGTTTACCCATTGAAAAAAATGATTAACTACACCTTACCTTTTCAATTGATAGTGATTCTGCTACCGATTTACCTTTCAACCAACTTCAAACAATTTATTTTTCCTTCACTTAGACTATACAAAATAAAACACTGCAACTTACTTTTTTATCTTACCCTTTCACTGACTATAAACTGTATCTCTCTTTGATTAGGGCTTCTATGCCTTTTCTTCAATGACTATCAACTCTTCACATAATCTCCTTAACTCTTCCATACATTAAACACCAATCTACCAACATCTATTATGGCAGTGAACCTTCATTGGGCAGTTTTGATCTCCTATGAACCTTTTTCATTTTTGACAACACTTTTCTCCTTCAAGTGGCTTCACATCAACAACTTTCACTATAGCTGTGATTAACATGAAATGATCTCCTTTGAAAATTTTTGACGCTCAAATATAATCTGCAATAAAACAAAACACAATCCTTGTTTTTTATAATATATAATTTGCAACATATGCATATCTTCTTTTATTCACCCCTTACAATATTTTTTGCATCATCTCTTGCTGCTGCAAATTTTTAAACCCAAATAATTTATTTGAACTTGCTCTGATACCACATGTTAGATTTAATGGAGATAAACATAACACATAACATATAACACATTAAAGAGATTAACACAAATACACTGAAACACAATAATTTACACAATGTGCTGCCGCACACAAAATATATTTTTATTGCTTCATCAGATTTGATTTCATCTACAAAATCAATTACATTATGCCTCTTCTATACAAGATTTTACAACTTACAAGAAAAATCTAGAACATGCAAACTGTAGTTTCTATTTCCACAACCAATGTTTCTATTTCCACAACCAATAGAAGAAATTAGTTTCTAACATATTGAGATTATCGTTGAAACCAAATCTCGAAGTATAGCCTGCTGCCCACTCCCAATTGTCCAGCAATGACCAGATGAAATATCCACGCACATCACAACCATCCTCTTTCAAATGCATGTTTCTTGAATCATCCATTCTGTCTTCAGTAATGATGGCAGGAGGATTGTCATATCGTCATTTGATATAATTCATCAAGCTCCTTATTCCACAGAGCACACTATATAGCCATGTGGATACTAATTTGCTACCAATGGGAGAACCTTTTGTGAAGGCTAGTCTATAGTATTCCAGTAATAAAACCAAATCATACATTTTTATTTTTTCTTATGAAAAAAAGGGGTGACACTTGACAAACTAGGGTTGAAAAATAATAGCAGTTCTCTAATAAGGATACGATAATTACCTTAGATCCAAGTATTGGTCAAGTGAAACTCCTACTTTAATTAACTTCACTTTTTCTAGTAGAAGAGGAATCCCTCCTTGAACATTGAATATCCCTTTGAAAAGAGTTACTAAAAACTTATTTATAGTAATTAGAGGTAATAATTTGTTGGAATGAATCTATTCTTCCAAATTAAAAAAAATGTGAAATACCTAAATATTTTGGTATAAAGATTAATATAGCCAAGTTAAATAGAAGACATATTCTTTCTTTTTTTTTAAACATCTTTTAATATGAAATTTTTTATGAAGCTATAGTTGATCACCCAAATATTAATAGATTCAACCAAGAAGAAAGATAGATAAATGGATAATAGAGATCATGAAGCATAAGTCTTCCTCTTAAAGAATAATCAAATACAAGTAAAATATTCCTCATAAACAAAGAGTTACAGGTGAGAATGATATTTGCAACTAATCCAACCCATGAAACAAAAATGGTACCTCTAGTCAATAGTTAGGAATCATGTTGAATTAAATCATAGGATCCATAAATGAATAACAAGATTTATTTTCATTTATGTTCACCAAACAAAGAGGGAAGCTTAAATTTGTATTATAGAACCCTAAATATCAAATTTTCATAAAGGTGTGGATGATTCATAAAAGTCTTGGAAGATTGAATTATCACAAGATTTAAAATAAGATATGATCAATATATTAGTGTTAAGTTCACATTTTTATTTAAGTAGTACACTCTTATATAAGGACTCGTATTTGGAATAAGAGTTAGTGCATTAGGATTCTCTTTCAAGTGATTTTTGTATATCCACAATAATTTTATCTATATTGAGTAATTTTACTATGTTGTTTAAAATTAACATCTATTTTTTTTAAAATATGCATTACATTGTGGGCCCATAACCCACAGGGCCTTGGATTCACATCTTAAACTTGGAAAAATGACACTATGTGTGGAATAATTTAGTGAGAATAACATATTATAGGATATGAAACCAAATAGGCTCTTTTAGGGTCAAATCATGGGGACATGTCAAATTTTTTTTACAAGGGGAGAAACCACCTCTAAATTTTAAAATAACTCATTTCTCTTTCATGGTAAGAAAAATAGTTATGCCATATATAAGGGATAGATTGAAGAAATATATTAAAATTTTCATTTGATGATGTCCATTTGAAGAGTCTATAGTTGTAACAATATTAAAATATGTAGTGAAGGCCTTAACTAATCTTTACAAGTTAGAATTCATCTATATAGATCTCAAGGCTAATCATATTTTGATAGATAACTAATAAGCATTGGACTACCTTTATGGATAAAAAATGAGAAGTATGAAAAAAGGATTCTATAAAGTTCCTTGGGATCACTAATATAGAACTTTCTTGTGATGAACCTCCTTACATGAAGGAAGATATAATGGAAGAAATTATTGAATGAATTTTTTTGCTTTCTTGTGAAACAACAATGTTTGTATTCATTTTTTTGGAGGTCCCAATGGCCTTTTTGAGTCTCATATCATAGGACATGAGTCTATGCAAATTGTCACTATTCTATTCAAACCACCATTTTTAACCAATCCTTGCTCTCATGTCAACATGAAGGAAATATTATACCTAATGGTTCTCTATGAAAGTACTCAATGTATGATAATAGTTTACTATCATTTTTAAGACACCTAAAAGATTACCATGCTTTATTCTATTGTACCTTGTTATTGGATTTGATCAACCCAATAACTTTGTGCATATGTTGAAAGATATGAACTCTTTTTAAGGATAGTTTTTATTTGTTTTTCATTCAATTATACTTGACATATATGAAAAGAGGATACTCATGTAGTCTGGAATGCATGATTATCATCTTAGAATATATTTTGAGTATATTGATTATATAGTTCAAGGATGAGTGACTACATAGTATGGGATATGTATATCCTTTCACTAGATATATGTTCTATAATTTTAATGTTGAAGTTACATATAAGTGATTAAAAAATCTATATTAAAGAAAATTGGTTACATGAGAGAAAATTGATAAGGTTGAAATATATGTGAGTAAACACATAAAATACCATTAGTTTCCTTGATTGTAAATTCCTAATATATGTATAGCTAAACATTGGAAAAAAATCTTTTCTTGTAATTACTTGTTAACTTAAAATACAATTGAAAAAGAGAGATATCTATGAATTAAGAGAAGAAATGGATATAGATGGAGTAAATATATATATAAAATATTATGAAGAATAGTTATATTCAATTCAATTTCTTGAATTACTAAATATGCATTTTGTGAGTTGTGATGTAGATGCATCTCATGTGCTATTGAGGACAACAACTAATTTGCAGGGGGAGAATTGTTATGTGACTTTTTCCCCAAAATAAAATAAAGTTATGAAATAACCCTTTAGAATTAAAAGGGGATGGAAGAATAAAGGATAATATACTTCTTTAGTTTAAATGAAGAATATTTAAGAGAATTCTTTTAGAAAGAGAGAATAATTATTCAATTATTAAAATGAAACTCTTGTGAAAGGGTGTGATGGTGTGGAAACCACCCCAAAAGACTTATATAAGCATTCATGTGAAACTTGGAGAGGGATAGAAAAAGAAAAAAAAGGAAAATCAAGTAGAGCACATTGCGGGAATAGGGCTCTAGGTTAGCAAGCTATGAGTAGGAAGAAGAAGGGGCACTCCTATAGTGGGTGTCCAACCTGGGGTACAAGTGTGTGCACTTAGGATGGTCCTGGCCAGGGCATGGTTTTGTGGCACGAGTGTTGAGCATTTTTCTGGTGGAACTAGCATTCGTGTGCACTCAGGATGGATGGTTCTAACTAGGGCATGGTTTTGTAGCATGAGTGTTGAGCATTGTTCCAATGGAACTAGCACTCGTGTAGAGCGGCAAAGTCCACTTTCCTCCCAGACTGCTCACAGATGGAAGAGGATGAACCAAGGTCCATTCCAACAATAGTTGGGATTTCTTCTACACATTTCAAAGATAAGTATTAATGCTTGATAAGTTGTCTGAGCAATAAAATTATTTTAAATCCTTTGAATTTATTGAATTAATAATTTATTTAGCGCAAGATTGAATGTATTTGAAGGAAGTTTGTTCATCAATTTTTTATATGCAATTTAATGTCAAAGCATTTACTTGAGCTTTAAATATTATATTAAAATTTATGCATAAAAGTTTGAGAAATAATTTGTGGAAATCAATTTTAATCATTGCATTTTAAATTGGGAATTAGTCCTATTTCAACATGGGTTTTCATACTCCCATTTTCGTCATTAACAAAAAAGTGAATTTAAAAAGGTTCAAAACTCATGTTTTATATAATTCATGGGCTCAAAAAGATGTGTAACCCTTAGGTACACACTTAGGACTTTCAAAAACACAATTATAGGAAAAATTTAACACTTAGAAACACTTTTTAACTTACTAAAAAATATGCCCTTTTTGAACAACATAAAATATCAAATGACAAAATTAACAATAGCCTAAAGGACAACTTATAATATAGCTATCACATTGACATCAAACACACTTTTTCCCATGAAGATATCAAATTACACACTTTTCCCCAAGAAAATATCAAATAACAAAATTATCAATAACCCAAATATTAAAAGACAATTTACAGTATAAACTATCACATTAACATCAACAAAACAACACTTCAAAAAAAATGAAGTGCTTTAACATGGTTTTGGTGTCTCTCCCTTCTCCCCATTGGCTTACCTTGACGCGCTTCCTCACATGCTTGATGAAAACCTTCTTCCATTGTCATGAAACCCTTGGGACCTCTGAGACCTAGCTTTCATCAACCATTTGACTCATTAGTAAGTTTGTGTAGCCAAAATATAATACCACATTAGTAACCATATTTTACTCAAGTAATTTCGTTATATCTTGTTTCTTGAAAATAACTCATTTATACAAGAATCACCCACATCATAATCTGAGTTAAACAATCATAGTTTCATATTCCATACTAATAATTAAATAGTTTGCATTAATCATTTTCTCAAATTTAAATAATCCATATTCTCTAGTATTACTTCAAGCATTAATTTGCATCGTCAACATTCTAACACGTTATAAGGTACAATCATTGATAATTTCCTAGATAATCAATATGTAAGAGGGTTATGAAAAGTTTCTTTGACAAAATAACCATATTTACTATGTAAGTTCAATGAAAAGAATTATTCTATATGATTCCATTCCAATGACCAACACCAACACATCTATGAAATTGTACCATATACCTATTTTATTTCACCCGAAATGAAGCACACACCAAGGAATATTGAAACGTTATTAGTCACGTAAGGATTGGTCTTACACTGAAGTTCGAACCCGGGCTGACAAAGAGCTCTAAAATACATTGAGGAAGGAATTTCACATCAAAAGTGGTAATTAAACCAAAATATTAGTAGCCGGAAAATGATAAATTTAGAAAGGAAAAAAGCTATGTTTTTCCTTGACAAAATTGATAAGCTGGAAAATAATTTAAGGGAATATCTCCTCTAACCTGGCCGTTAGAATACAATATCAATCTTGAATTCTCCAAAGCGATATCACTGATGACATTCCAGCCCAACTTAATTGGCATTTCCTTGGAATTCAGCAACAAAATATATGCTCTCTTTGTCTGATTCCATCAAAGTGATAACTCTATTGCATTGGCAATTAATTATTCCAAAATTCTTCACTGGACATTTCATCAGAGCCAAAACTTGGAAAGGATTCCAGTTTAGGAGAATAGGGTATGCCAGTAGCAAAATCTATTTCATCAGAGCCAAAACTTGGAATGGATTCCAGTTTAGGAGAATAGGGTATGCCAGCAGCAAAATCTATTGCAAAATCTTTATAGAATATATCATCCACAGTAAAACCCATGCATTCACTTTCCACTGTTGATAGAGACACATTGTTAACATCCTCCACAGTAAAACCCATGTTTTCACTTTCCACTGTTGACAGAGACACATTGTTAACATTGCTGCTCACCTCATCGCAATTTTCATTGACAGATTTAACATTACCATCTTCTATTGCATTTGAGGATGAGCAGATTATGTTTCTTTCACTAAAATTGCCTGAGCTTTCTTGACTTGTTCCAGTTTTCTTTCCTCTTATTACCTATTACAGAAAACATTCCACCGTGTGCTTACCATAAATTTCTATGCATATTCTTTGATAATGGATGAAAACATTTTACAGTAATATCAACCCAAAAATTTCTTACATATTTTCCTCTAGCAGCATCTTTGTAAACCATTATAAAGTCTCCACGAGTAAGATCATGTGATTTTACAAAGTCTCCTGCAAAAATACTAGATTTATATTTATGTTTAAATGACAACAGTAATGGATAACACAGAAACATTGTATATACTCACACCTGTGTTCTCCAAGATGTACATTCTGCTTTTGTTGTTCTGCCAAAACCTAGAAAGAAGTAGCACTGTTTTAATTCATTGATATAGTATAAGATTCAATGAAGTTCAAGAAAATGCAAATAACACAGAAAAAAATTAGGTCAAAATGGGTTTTGATAAAAACCTGTATTTGAAGTTCCATGTTTTTGTGCCATCAATATCATCCATTGGTAGGAGCATTCCTCCCCCAGCAGTAAGTGTGGGAAGATGGGCTTCAGCTTCTTTCTGAAAATTTTCCATTTAGAAAAATATTGCAGTGTTTATGGAGATTCTTTCTGTTATTTAATTCTCCTCAAACCAAAAGAAAAGCCTAGATATCTTCTTCCATTAAATAAAACATTAATAGAACACATACTCCAACTTTGTCATTCTAAATGGCAGAAATCCCAAGAAAAATGTTAAAAAAATATTTTTCTATAAAAAACTTGCACTCACTTTTAGAAGCACAATTCTTCCAAGAGACCCTACATCACTGTTTCGGAGCTCCTTCTGGAGAAAAAACTTCAGATCTTTCTTCACCATCTCCTGCAAAGACTCGTGTTGAAAAGAATGGATATCAAGGCTTTAAACCATAGCATTTTCTTCCCACCCATCTTACCATCTTCAAATTTTCCATACACTAGCATTCTCAGTAGCCAAAAAAAAAAAACCCATTAAAGTGAAATAATCCATCATACCCACCTGATCATTTTCCTGCAGGTCTACATTGTTGTTATTGTAACCTCGACCTCTAGGCTTATGACGGTGCACAGTGGATTGAGATTCCTTAGCCAAAGAACGAGATTGCTGAAAGTTCTGGTGCAAATTTGTTTCCATAGTCATACTACCCACTCTCCTTTTCCTGGCCATTCTTCTCTTTCGGTTGGCTCTCACTCTAGCAGCACTTTGCAGAGTTTCATCGATTCGTCCTATGTGAAAATTCAATGGAAACTCATTTGGAAAACAAATGGCCAGTGTATTTTCTTCTTTCTTCATCTGAAGAGAGTGCAAATCACCAGTAGAAGATGATGAAAGAGGCATTGCCAGATTTGGGACATTGTTCAACGAGTGAAGCTGTGATCCAGAGGCCGACCTAGACAAAGTATCGTATTCAGGAAAACTGTGAAACAATTTCCCATCTGCAGATGCCAAAGCGTTGTTCCACATTAGAGGAGGAGGAGGAGACAGCTGCAACGAGGATGTAAGGGACCAATTTTTATCACTGTCAAAGCAATGGTTACCACTCGTCCAGTTCTTGTTACTGTCTCTCTTTGCCATCTCCTCCAATCCCTAGCTTCTGTAACAGAATCCTACAAGCAATCAAAACAGAAATATTAAAAATAAGTACATGCTACATACCCAAATCTTTTGAGCCATATCAAGACATTCAAATTTACAAGGGCTGGAAAATGCTCTAAATACCCCACATTACCCAGGATGCATACAACTATCTTTCCTTTTATAATCGTCCTGCAGACCCCAAGCAAAATCTCCCCTGCAAGAAACCTTCAAACAACACAAGTTCAAGGAACCTTCATAATATCTTCAAAGAATGTAGAGAGCCGTTTGGGAAAAAGCGCAGGGAAATTGGGAAGCTATTTTAGTGGGGAGTGCTCCTTAATTTAGCTGCCAAGTGTCATGGAGATTTAATAAGGAGTCCATAAAAAACAAAAAATTCCAAGAAAATTCGCCTAAATATAGGTGGCTGTCTTCTATCTGTCTGCAAATAATGTACTCCTTATTAAATTACATTATTTGCAGACGACAGCTAGAAGACAACATATATTTAGGCCAATTTTCTTAGAATTTTTTGTTTTTGTGAAATTAAAAGTCAAATGGACTTGACACAGCTTGGACTTGACTACTCAAATCTGAAAGGATTCCAAATCTGAATACTTCGGATTTGAGTAGTCAAGTCCAATATATATATATATGCCTGAATCCCATTTTCTTCTAAATATAGGGAAGGCTATGTATAAATAAAATCTGTATGATGGCATAGAAATAATATATATATATTTTGATTATGTCTGCTCAAAAAGATTTGGTTATCCTCTGATAATCTGTCATCCTCTATCTGCAATATCAACAGAAGAACAAGGAATTAAATCTGAAAGAAAGGAGCATTGAAAACTTAATTGGGAAATAATTTAAAGGCAAATAGTTTAGAAATATTTTGTGTCCAACTCCCCATCTCATCCCTGCTCGAGCTACAAATAATAAGAACTATTTTTAAAAAAAAAATGCATTCATGCGCCTACAAATTTATATAACTTCTTTAAGACGCCATGAAGGATAAATTCAGAAGCTTTTTTGGTTGTGAGAATGGTTAGTAGCTTCTATATCTTAATATTAATCTATTAATGCTTGCTTTAAGATATTTGCCACCAATTAAATTATAAGATAAGATATAAAAACTGACAACTTTATTAAAAGAAAAGTAGATATTTTAATTGATTTTAGAAACTTAATTATTATGTCTGCTTGAAGATATTTGCCACAGATTGATTGAAAGGTAAGATATATATTATTTAAATCTTTAATTTTTCCTATACAATAAAATTTCCACTACTTAAAATATTAATATCATTACATAATATTTTCTAATTAAAATATTAATGATATAATATTTTATTAAGATCTAAATAATTTAAATCTTATCTTAAAAATATAATAAGATATAAGATGTAATAATATCTTTTATTTGATTTTTAGAATTTTTTTAATTTTTTATTTATTTTTTAATGTTTCCTAAAATTTTGGCTTGACCTTTTTAGGAGCATGTGCTGCCATTAGAAATATTTATTTCAATCATTGAGGGCTGAAACGTCATTGTAGGCAAAGCGGTGGCCACCTTTTTCTATTTAAAATGGACAACTTAAAATATATCTCAATATATATTTCCTAAAGTTTAAAATAATAATATCTGGAAGTAATAGGAAGCTATTTTTTTGTAGTTGGGTTAATCAAACAAAAAATAATGAACAAGTGAGTATAAAAGCTTAAAATAACAAGAGCTTGAAGGAGCTAGAGTTCCTACAAGGAGAGGAAAGTTAGGTTTTTATATAATATAATTTTTCTATTATATTATGTATTTAATAAGTGTGAGATGAGGTTTCTAGATTTCTAGCCTAGAATAGTTACAACTAGACTAACAAACCACATCAACAAGAGAATACAAACAATATGGAGAAATAAACTAAAAACATTCAAAATAATGCACTCTCCATATTGCAGTTGATTCACTTCCCTTGCTCTCCTTCTTCTTCACTTTGCACTCAGATTCATTGTTGAAGTTGTGCAAAACCTGAAAATAGTAAGCATACCAGGAGAAGAAAGTTGCTTTTATAGACAACCTTTCGAATGGATGGCTGAGATTAATCTTCTTGAAAGATTCCAAGATCAATGGTTGAAATCAAATGTGACAACCATCCCTTAATTGGGATAGTGGGCACGTAAAAGTAAATAGTGGAGATTTAATGTTTTTGATAAAGGAAAAAATGGGTTTTACAGGGACCCGAAACCACAAAGTTTACAACAAAATATAGGAAAGGACAAAAAAGTCCTCTGAATTAAACAAGCTGCAAAAAAAAAAAACCTTGAAAAAACAATAGCCAACCAAAAAATGAAACCACAAAGTTTACAACAAAATATAGGAAAGGAAAAAAAGTCCTCTGAATTAAACAAGTGCAAAAAAGAAAACCCTAAAAAAAAATAGGAAACCAAAAAAAAACAGAAAGGGCCACCAAAGAGCCAGCCAAGGCGCAAACCAAAAAACCAGCAGCAACTAATCCAGAGTCTTCAGAACTTTCTCAGTCTCGACCTCCAGATCCTACATATCCTGGACTCCCTTCTTGAAAGTTTGAATCATATGTGGCATGGGGGGTGCCTTCCTTTTCAGATTAGCCCTGGTTCTCTTCTAAATCCCTATGTCCTCTTCCTGGTTTTTATCTTTAACCTCTTCCAAATCAACAACCAAGGACCCATGTTGAGCTTTATCATTTTTTCAGTCATTGCGTTGATAATGATAGCATTATGTCTTGCCATTCTATTATATTATTCAGTAATTATCTTCACAACATTTTTTTATTTTTTCAAAGTCAATTTCTATCCTTCTATCCTTACCCGCATTGTCTTGAATCTCCTTTCTAGCAGTGTTCTCATTATGCTCTTCATCCTTCTTGCATAATGTGGAAACCTTAGCTTCCACTTTTTCCAATTTACTCTGGAGGGCCCAATTTTTTATTTTCAAGTCATTAATTTCATGCATTTTGACATTCTAAAGTGGGCAATGACATTATTCCTAGCTATGCCCAAAAAATCAGCAGTAGGTCCCCTATCAAGATTGAGGCAACTTTTAGGTGGGTCAAAGGCTCCAGGGGACCCAGTTCTATCATGTTTGTCTATCGACGGGACAGAAGAGGAAGAATTGTTACTTGCGCTAGGTTCCTCAAAATCAGGAGAATCTTTAGAGTAAGAAACAAGGTTTTTAACAAAGACATTCTTTCTGGCACCTTTTGCTTTGGGGGTAGAACTTTCAGGCTCAGAAGTAGGGAAAACTTTAACAGGCTGGGGATTACAAACTTGGATTTTCTTGCCAGTTTGGACAATGGGAGGGTCCAGGACCGTCCTAACCAGAATCAAATTAGGTTTATTCCCTGAAAAACTAGGTTCAATGTCATCATCCTCAGAAGCCGAAGAGGCATCTAGGTTAGTAAGGGCAAACATTTTTTGGAAATGTTTGAAAATTAATCTTATCAGACCAGCATGTAATATAGGATATCTTTTAGGGTTTTTCTTATGGTCTTCCAGACTTTTTCTTAAGGAACAAAGTAAGTAGTAGGGGACAGAAACCCTGACCTTATAGCAAAAATGATTGAGTGAGGAAAAATGATAGCTGTAGACCCTAGTGAACCATCCATCCAGGGTGATATACTCCATAATGATGTGAAGAACTTTTCTCCAAAATCGCTTTAATGGAGTCGGCCTCGAAGTAACTATTGGAAACTTTCACAAGTTTCAATTTTTCCTTATCTTTCTTTGGAAATCTTATCACCGCTTCATCAGAGAATTTCTTGTCCTGAAAAAATTTATGTCCTTCAGTGGACATACCAATCACTTTAACGATGATATTTTCATCAAGCTTAATTTTTCCGCCAAAAAGGGTTATTTCACCATTGTTCCAATTCTTCTCAGAAAGCTCTGTAGCTTCCTAATTAGACCCATGGAGTTTCTCTAGAAAAGGGAGTAAACCCCCACTTTTAACTTTGTTCCACACTTTAATGTTTCTTGTGTGCATCTTGAAACTTTTAGGTTCAACTCTTTTTCTTTCTCCTCCCATATTAGTGATCGCAGTAATGAAGACAGAGACAAAATATTGGTGCAAAATGGTCCCGCCAAACCTGTGAGCCCACAAAGCATGCCGAGCAAACTTACAAGACAAGCTAGTTAGCTCGGCCCCATGCAATCTAATGATAGTGATGTACTTACCCCGTTCTATCATCATGATTGAAGTGACACACATCTTTCCCATGTGATGCATCATAGTTGAATAAGGCTTGGACATCAACACCTAAATCACTGATATTCAGCCATATGTGTTGTCCTTTACTTTTAACCCCTTCATTCACAAAAAAATATGCCATAGCATTGGCTTCTCTATAGGCATGGGATATCTTTTTATTATCAAACTTAGCTAAGGTCGAAATAGCATCATCAATCCAAGACTTTATGGTCCACAAGGGGGGGACCTACCTAGGAGACATTCAATAATATTTTTTGAATCCCCTTCAAGCCAAAGGTTTTTAAAATTCAGACTATGCACCAAATTTATCACATGAAAAGCTCTGACAGCCTCAGCCAAATGATTGGTTTGTGAGCCAAGGGGGGTAGCAATCATACCTAGAAATTTTCCAAAAGAATCCCTTATAACTCCACCACATCCCGCCACCCTAGTATTTCCTTTACCTGGCCCGTCAAAGTGGAGATTTAATGTTATTTGACTAAGTTGACCCCTTTCAAATTAAAAATTAATTTAATTCAAAAGTAGTGGAAGATGTTGCAGAAAATAATTATTTTTAATTATTTACTTGGTGGGAAAGTGACATGAAATAATTAAATTGATTTAATTATTTAAATGGGTGGAGAATTGTTGCATCAAAAACATTCTATTTTTGGAAGAGCAATAACACGGGAAGCTATGAAAAAAGGTGTCTATGACAAAGATGGTTGCAATAAATGAGAAAGTGTAAGGATAATGCATGAATTAAAAATTAGAAAATAATATTCATGAGAGTGGAGGATAAATTTAAAATTATTTATTTGAGAAAAAGGAGAAGTCGAGATTTAATTAAAATAATTTGCACAATCATTTTAATTAAATAAGAGGTAATAAGAGAAGAAGCATTAAATAATTAAATTGATGTAATTATTTAATACAAGGGACATATGGAGAAAAATTAAATAATTTTGACAATTATTTAATCAATGGAAGAATTAAAAGAGGGAGTGAATAGTTTTTGATAAGGAAAAACAAGTTTTGAAGGGACCTCGAAACCATTTACAAAAATGTTAAGCTGCAAGAGAATTTAAACCACTAAGCCCAACAGCCCAAAAAACCAAAAAGCTAACAAAAGATGGAACATAAGCAACCCATCAGCAAACCATAAGCAAAAACATCAACAAACCTGTTGAACTGAAAAAGGAAGCACCGGCTATAGTAAATTATCAAGAGCATTTAGTTAGGCCAAATTATCCTTAATGACCTCCTCATGCATATTGATAACATCTTTCAGCTCTTCAACAGTGACAACAACCCTCTTTTTTGTCTTTCTCCTCGTCCTAAGGCACGAACCAGCCTACAAGTCCTTATCTAGTGCAAGAGTAGAAGTCTCTGCTTTCTCCATCTAGTAAGAGCCATTAACCTCTTCAATAATTTTCTCCATATCACCCAAGTCAAAAGGTTTACCTGTCCAATTCAATGGTTTCTCATTTCGAACAGAAAGACCCATAGAAGTGGTTTTCAAAGAGTTATTACTAGTATTGACCACCGTTTTCAAGTCCTCCAACATCTTTCAAATTTTATCCTCCAAACTTGCAACTCTATCCTCTAACATTTTATTAACAATAACTACTAAAGAGGAAATCCTTTCCTCATGAAAAACCTCCAAATGATAAGCATCGACCACTAACTTATCAAGCATAACCTTCATTGATTTAACTTTTCCTTTTATAGCCCACTCCTTTTGGTTGTCTCTAAGCATAGCAACAAAAACATCTTGCAAATTTTTCATCTAAAGATTGAGCTCCTTAACCTCATAAAATAACCACTTAACCAGAGAAAGCAGATTTCTCATCCCATCTTTGGCCATCCTGTAGAAAAAAATCATGTTAATTTCATCCTAGTTAACCAAAGGTTGAACATTCTTCTCAGAGTCAACAGGGGCATCAAATCGATCCCTATTTTGCTCGTCCTCTTCTTTAGCTAGAGAGTCCTCAACCTCCACAACTTCCACCTTGATCCGCTCCTTATTTGGAAAATTAGCCAAATTGGCTAACACTTCTAGTCACTCCTTCTTCAATTCAATCTCCACAGAAGAAAAAACTTGAGAACTATTGACCACCTCAATCCCCTGCATTTCCATGGGTCCAGTCTCTTTTGGCTTCTCCTCCATCATATAATTAACCTTACTAGCAAGCTCACTAGACTGAACACCCAAATTTTCTTGAACCTTAAGCCCAAACATAGGGGAGCTCTCCAACAAAACATCCTTTCTAGGAACAGGGTTCCCCATCGTGGCATTTTGAACACAACTAATATTAGAAAGATCCCCTACACCTTCAAGAGGACAAACTTTCAAACCCTCCTTTCTAGAACTCAATGTGAGATTCACATTCAAACGAAGGGCATCCACCGCAAAGACTAACTCAATCTTTCTTTTGGCTGAAGCTTTAACTTTCTTCGTGCCTTTGGCTTTCCCCTTCAAATATTTTCTAGTAGAATGGACCACGGTCTCCCAGATCTCCACATCAGTCTCATAGCCCCTAACCCAATCTTTTGATTCCTCATCCCCTTCCTTAGAGCCTCCTTCATTGACATATATTTCCTCATATTTTGACTCTTCCTCCTCAAAACTACTGATCCATTCTCTGGTAGAGTCCCCAGTATCATATCCATCATTTTTAACCCCCTTCTTAACAAGAGTTTTAGGGGAGACCAAAATCAACTTAAACTTGATATGATCAAATAACAAACTCATAAGCCCTTCATGAATAACCTCCTTCTTAGGGACTTTCTTTCTATGGTCTTCTATATTCTTCTCCATAGAAAGTAGCAAGTAAAAAGGAAACAAGACCGATATCTTATGCCTAAAATGATTCAAGAGCATAAAATTGTAAGTGTAAACCGCAAAAAATCTACCTTCAAGGGTGAAATAGTGAATAATGTCCAATAAGAGATCCCTCCAAAGCAGCTTAAGAGACTTCCTAACATAACCTCCCCTTCCAATTTCTCAGAGCTTTTTGTCTTGTCATATTTGAAGAAATTCATAAAATCCTTCTTCGCCACTCCCCTATCTCTGAAAAACTTCCTCCCAACAACCAAAAGACCTATTACCTCCACAATAAATTCTTCATCAATTCAAAACTCTATTCCCTTGTACCACAGATTCCCCCTATTGCAGCCTTTCACAAAAAAATTATTAGCATCAAGGTTTGATCCTTGAATTCTCTGCATAACATGTGTAACCACTCCCAATTCCAAATGTTCCCACATAGTAGCATTTTTCTTAAACTCGTCATAGGAGCTTAGCTCAATTATGCAATGGTCTCCACCCATGGTGACATGCAAAAAACCAAAACCCAATGACACCTGGAAGAAATGTAATAACAAAATGAATCAGACGCTTCTCAAAAAAATACAACAAACACCCACAATATGTGTGGGCTTATCATACCAAGTACTTCCCTGCCAATACTACCAATCCATCCTTGTACAGAAACCAAGGAAAAAATAATGAAATTTATAGGGAAAAGGTTCGACATGCATTACCCAACTTAAAATCATAATGAAAAACCTTTCCTCGAGAACATCCCTCTTAGAAGCAAGCCATCAGGTCATTATTAAAAATACACTTAAGATTAAGAGGTAGTGATTCAAAAGAATCCCACTCAAATATCTCCACCACTCCCATGTTGGAAACACCATCAGCCATCCTATTCACTTCACAAAAACTCATGTGTGATTTTGATCTCCTCAAAAGAGTTTATAATTGAGATCGAATCATTGAAAAAATGGGAAATAGAGGTTGTGAAGGAGGAAAATTTATCAAGAGACAATTTATCACATTAAGAGAGTCCCCCTCCAACCATAGTTTATAAACCCCTTGTTTCTTAGCCAAAACTAGTCCATGATAGGTTGCAACTATGAGGGAGTGAATAGTTAAATAATTAATAATTATTATTTAACCATAGACGAAAGATGACAACCGAATAATTAAATAAATAATAATTCATTTAATTATTGAAGAAAGGGGGATATTAGACACAATTAATTTATTTAATTGATCAAGAAAAAATAAAAATGAGAAGGTGAATTAATTAAATAATTAAAATAATTTAATTAATAGAGGAATATCATCAAGCATAATTAAATAATTACAATTATTCAATTATCAAAGGACAAAGGACCAAGAAAAATGGTGTTCGTGGACTTAGGACATTTTTTAGTGTCTACATTTTTCCCCTCTTTGACATAACACAATTCATTACATTGTGTCAAAGAAATTTAATTATGAAATATGCCCTAGTGAAAGAGGGTGAGGAAAGATGATGGGGAGGGTTGTGGTATGCCCCCTCAAGAGGACAAGTGTGTTCAAAGAACATGAGTGTGCTCTCAAAATTGATGATAATACTAGAGGATGAAGGATAGAAGAAATTTTATCATGGAGAAGATAGATGTTAGCATGAAAGAGAAAGGGGAATGAAGATGGAAAGTTAAATGAGAAATGATAAGGGAACCAACTTTCATGCTTAAATTTTATATTTATCATCATTGGTTATCAAAAATGTCACAAATAGACTAGAAACACCATGGTATGACATAGACCAAGGTGTGCAAGGTGATAATTTGGGAGAGACAAGTAGTCAAAAAGAAAAGGAATGCCCCAGCTCATACTAAGGACCCGATTGTCCGAGTATTTTTGCCAAGAAAAACCACAGATAACAAACAAAGAAAAGAGGCTATGAGTCTTAATCCATTAATAGGACATCCTCGAGGAGACTAGTAACATGACCCAAAATCAATCATGAAGATAAGACAAATCTAGATCAACTGAGTGTTTTCCAAGATAGTGACAATGATGAGATTGTTTGATTGATTGATTAAGTTGACCAAGATGACCGAGTTGATTGATAAATCGATAAGTTGACAAAATTTTATTGATAGGTGACAATAATTGATTGACAAGTCTGATTGATAAAGATGAAAAATTGATTGATTTGATAAAGATTGATTGATAAAGTTGAAAAGGTTTGATTGATATTGATTATGCCTGACCTCAGGAAGGACACGTCTTGACTAAGGCAAGATGGATTGACAAGATTGACAAGATTGATTGTGACAAAGATTGATCATTTGTTTGAAAAACATTGATGAATAGGACCAAGAAATGTGACGATGTTCATCTACAAGGACACATCCTATTTAAGGCAAGGATGACATCTGATAAAGTTGACCAAATGACAAGTGTTGACAAGACACCTAACCACAAGAAGGACACATCTTGCTTAAGGTGAATGATCAAATTGACGAATTCTAATCTTAGGAAGGACACATCTTGACAAAAGATAAGATCAAATGACATAAAGGCCATAATGTCCCATTCCATTTGAATGACCAGATTGATTGATTGTTGGTAAGATGATTGATTGATGAAATATATCATTGATTATGTGGGTTTGTTGATTCTTGATTTTGGTTTGAATGATGATTTTTTTTGGATCAAGCACATGATCAGACCCAACAAACCCTTAGGGACTTGACATAGCAATGCGTAAAGACCTCATAGTTCGACACGACTTGAATTTGTCTTATTCAACAAAATATTGAGTTGTGATTTTATGTGGAAAACCTAAAAGGACTGACCTGATGCCTCAGGGCTAATTTAAGATGAGCCTTGCCTATGTAGCAAATGCGTAGAGGAAATATAGTTCAACCCTACTAACACAAAGTGACTCAGACTCAGACATAGACTTTGTTTTTTGGAAGTTTTGATGTTTTCTAATATTTTTTGGACTTTTATGTTTTTTGATTTTTTTTTGGATTTTGATGTTTTTTTTGGATTTTTCATGGTTTCCTAATGCTAATGTTATTTTTGATGAAAACATAGATTAAGGAATTTCCCCCAGTTAGGTGTGAGACTAGTTTATTGTGCACGAGGGAATTAATGGATGAAAAGGATGATCATGAAAGTGAAGGATGCTAAATGTCGATGGTCCTTGGGCCATGGGAAGGATTGTGAAAAATGCATGTGAAATATACCTACAATCAACCACACAGGAATGCACAAGAATCCAAGGACAAACATGATCTTGCTCCTAGTCAAGCTAAAAACCAATTGATATGTTCTGATGACGATGATGACATTGTTTGACGTGGGAAGGACACATCCTAAAAAAACATGAGGATTGGGAAAGACGTAACCCATTGATGATAATGTAACTAAAGGATCAAGGTCTACATCAAGACTAGGAACAAAACCAAGGAATTTTTTGGATATGAACTAGGTTGCATAGAAATATTATATGGATTAGGTTTGTTGCATTTGGAATGACTAACCTTAGGGCTAGATGGGATTATGGAGGGAACTTGGGTAAGTGGATTAGAATCCTTAAACCAATGACAAGGGAAGACGAAGCCCAGTGATAAGTATGGAAGGATAATGGATTTATTTTGGTAAAAGATAGGAGACATGAGGATTATTATATAGAAAAAGTATCATATGGTCTCCAAGGACTCTTTCACATAGGAATAATTTGTTTTCTCTGATATATGGGTTTGGATAAATTTTATGAAGGCAATGACATGATATTTCATGGATAGTGTATGGCCAAATGATAGACATGTTACTTAGAACTTTCCCAAAGCATGATTTATGTTTGTGCCCCATTTCTTATCAAGATCAAGGTAGGTGGGAAAATGGATGGAAACAATATGGATTAGATAGATAGATGGAAATGTTATGAGAAAGGCATGGGAGATTAGACAACTTTCCACTAAGTGTAATGGTCCACATAGATAATTTCTCTTACACATGACACATGTTTGCTAGGTTTTCATCATGGTACTTATCCAAAGCACCATATAAATGGTTTTCACTATTGGATGAAATTTTTCTCTTTACTATTTTCTTGACTGTTTTGATTTCTCAATTTTTTGTTCTTTATTTTTATTTTTTTGATAATATGTTTGGATGGCCTTGATATTTTAGCTGGTCACTGAATGTTCTAAATCCACAGAGGGTGTTGATGTAGAGACAGGTGCCATGATATGCCAATAATGACCTTTATGAAACAATTGCCTTGTCAGGATCATAGCGCTTGCATACAACTAATTTATGTCATTGTGATCCTTTCTCATACTAGTGTTGGCCTTATCCAAATGTCATGTCCCCTTTTCCAAAAATAACACTTACTAAAAATAGCAAGTTTCCACTATCTAGAAATAGTAAGTCAGGGGTTGTCGAATACATTGAAAAATATTATTTATTTAATATTTATATTGTGCTAGTAAAATATTTATCTTTTGGAAAAATAAATATTAATTATTTAGTGGTGCCAACATAGGTGGGTCATGAGTTTTGGGAAAAATCACTTTAACCTCGTGTAAATGCCTCAAAAAAAATGCATTTTGAGTTGTCAAAAGATGCCTTGTAAATGGTATAATAAGAAAGGCTAAGTTTGGAGGTGTTATAATGCATTTTATGACTTTGGTAAGTGCCTAAATTTGGGGAAGAATATTTGGACGTGAATCCAATGTTTGGTAGAAGCTTCATGAAGAAGGCAACAAATATAATATGCAATTTCTTGCTTTTTGGATTCATTCTTGCATATTTTCCTTCACATATTTTTTGTATTCTTCTTAGGCTAAGAAACAAAAGAAGAAAAAATCTTTGAGGTTGGTAAACCAATGGGATTAAGACTCAAATATAGTGGTTTTGAGGGTCTCTAGGTGCAATTTCATCCAAAGATTGCCATTGTGTTGAATGCTCTGTAGTTGGGTAATTTATCTTCAGTTTATTTGTTGGGTTTATTCTAGTGTGAGTGTGTTTTGGATTTCAATTTGGGTAGCTATCATATTCAACAAATATATTTGTATTGGAGGTGTTTCTCTCATGCACTTTTCTACCCAAATCACTGGTTATTCAGTTTAGTGTATTTTGGTGCTTGTTTCGATATACCCAATTTGTAGGGGTTTGCTAGTGAAGAAGTGAGTTGTGGTTTCAAGTTTTGGTTTGGATGTAGGTTGCAGCAGATATCTCTATATGAATTTTTATCCATCATTTATATTGCAGGTCATATCACTATATTTTGGTTTGGTGTGTGGTGAGATTTTGATAGCAGTTCGGTGCTTGTTCAGTTTCCACTTTCAGGAGTTTCCATTGTAATTTGTTGCATTCATAGAATTATTGTTATCTATTGTTTGTGACAGCAATATTATATAATTCCCATGATATTTTAAATAATACATCATATTATAGTTGCACAATTTCTTGATTCATATTTGTGCACTTTGGTGAAGTTTAATTCATACCTAATTTCACTATTTGATGCAAATTGTAAATCTAAATGAGATATTAATTTATTGCAAATATGATTTAATTTCCAGCAAGGGATGTTTTATTACAAATCTGATTTAATTTCCAGCAAGGGACATCATAGTGGCATCAGAGCTATGATCTTGCTAGCTTGTAGGGTAAATTAAGTTATTGGATGATTGATGTGAATCATGGGTTTCTTCAAATCAATGTTTAAGAGTGGGAGACTATTACAATCAAACAATGCAAAAGAGGTTTCCAAATGGTATAAAGAGTACATATTCCTAAGAGAAGATGAAAATAAGTCTCTTAATTTTTTTGATTGTTTACAAGTCAAAGGAAGAACCATGCCCCAAGATAAGATGATCATCAAATTCTTTGATGAATTTTAGATTTTTTCTAAAGATTTAAGGACTAAAGAATTATTTTATGAGTTCTTCATATGGGTTAGAGAGGAGGAAGAACTAGAGCAAGAGGAAAAAATAAATTTAGAAGTCATCAATAAAGAGATCAGGGAGAAAAGAGTTGAACCAGAAGAATAAATGAAAGTTGAGATTCAGGACTTCTTTGATCCAATCAAGGAGGAAGAATAGAAAGATTGCATCCATTAGATTGGGGGTAAAAATATCTTGGTTGAAAATATTAATTCAAATTATGATAATCATATATTTTAGTCTAACATTGTTGAAGATCAAGATGGGAAAAATAATTTGCAAGAAAAGATGGAACAAGGAGATGAACAGATTGTCCTTTCAGAAGTTTCAGTAGAAAATCTTGATGATTCCAAAAATGAAAATAGAACATGAATTTTTTGGACAGCCCTAATTTGGAAGATTG
>VDFB02356600.1:0-32483 GCA_007258455.2 Sequoia sempervirens | reverse complement strand
GGTGTGGTTTCAAAAGTCTTGAATTGGTCTTGGGTAATGCAAGTGATGCAATTTTTTGTGGTTTCAGAAGTCTTGAATTGGCCTTGGGGAATGCACGCGATGCAATTCGGTGTGGTTTCAGAAGTTTTGAACTGGCCTTAGATAGTGCACACGATGCAGGCGATGCAATTTGGTGTGGTTTCAGAAGTCTTGAACTAGCCTTGGGTAATGCACACAATGCAATTTGGTGTAGTTTCAAAATTCTTGAACTAGCCTTGGTTGATGCATGTTATGCAATTCGGTGTGGTTTTAAAAGTTTTGAACTACTCTTGGGTGATGCGCGCAATGCAATTCGGTGTGGTTTTGGAAGTCTTTAATTGGCCTTGTGTGATGCATGCGATATAATTCGGTGTGGTTTCAGAGGTCTTAAACTGGCCTCAGATGAAGCACGCGATTCAATTCAGTGTTTTGGAAGTTCTTGAATTGGATTTGTGTAGTGCACGCGATGTAATTCAATGTGGTTTCGAAAGTCTCAAGCTGGCCTTGAGTGGAGCACGTGATGCAATTCGGTGTGGTTTCAAAAGTCTTGAACAGGATTTGGGTTGTGCATGCGATGAAATTCGGTGTGGTTTCAAAAGTCTTGAATTGGTCTTGGGTGATGCAAGCGATGCAATTTTTTTGTGGTTTCAGAAGTCTTGAATTGGCCTTGGGGAATGCACGCGATGTAATTTGGTGTGGTTTCAGAAGTTTTGAACTGGCCTTAGATGGTGCACGTGATGCAATTTGGTGTCGTTTCAGAAGTCTCGAACATGCCTTTGGTGGTGCACGTGATGCAATTCGGTGTGGTTTCAGAAGTCTTGAACTGAATTTGAGTGGTGCAAACGATGTAATTCGGTGTGGTTTCAGATGTGTTTTACTGGCCTTGGGTGATGTAGGTGATGCAATTTGGTGTGGTTTTGGAAGTTTTGAATTGGCCTTGGGTAATGCACGTGATGCAAATTCGGTGTGGTTTTAGAAGTTTTGAACTAGCCTTGGGTGATGCATGCGATGCAATTCGGTGTGGTTTCAAAAGTTTTGAAGTGGCCGTGGGTGATGCATGCGATGCAATTCGGTGTGGTTTTGGAAGTCTTGAACTGACCTTGGGTGGTGCAGGCGAT
Source organism: Sequoia sempervirens (assembly GCA_007258455.2). Lineage (NCBI taxonomy): Eukaryota > Viridiplantae > Streptophyta > Pinopsida > Cupressales > Cupressaceae > Sequoia > Sequoia sempervirens. Next base: position 31,347 of record VDFB02356600.1, on the reverse strand, counting down.
GCGATTTAGTGTGGTATCAGAATTGAATTGGCCTTGGGTGGTGCATGCAACGCGATTCAATGTGGTTTCAAAAAATTTGAAGATGAATTGGGTGCTGCACGCGATGTAATTCAATTTGGTTTTGGAAGTTTCAAACTAACCTTCAGTGGTGCATGCGATGCAATTTAGTGTGGTTTTAGAAGTTTTGAACTAGTCTTGGGTGATGCAAATGATGCAATTCAGTGTGGTTTCGGAAGTTTTGAACTGGCCTTGGGTAATGCATGCTATGCAATATGGTGTGGTTTCGGAAGACTTGAACTGGCCTTGGGTGATGCATGCGATGCAATTTAGTGTTTCAAATGTTTTGAACTGGCCTTGGATTGTGTCTGTGATGCAATTCAGTGTGGTATTGGAAGTCTTGAACTAGCATTGTGTTATACACGCCTCGCCATTCCGTGTGGTTTTAGAAATCTCAAATTGGGTTTTAGGTTACTGCACGTGATGCAATTTGGTGTGGTTGAAGACTTTTGAAACCACACCGAATTGTATTGCATGCATCATAGAAGGCCAGTTGAAGACTTCTAAAAACGTGATGCAATTCGGTGTGGTTTCGGAAGTCTTCAACTGGTCTTGGGTGGTGCATGCAATGCAATTTGGTGTGGTTTCAGAAGTCTTGAACTGCTCTGGGTGGTGCACGCTAAACAATTTGGTGTGGTTTTAACAGTCTTGAACTGGATTTGGGTGGTGCATGTGATGTAATTCAGTGTGGTTTCAAAAGTCTTGAATTGACCTGGTGTGATGCAAGTGATGCAATTTGGTGTGGTTTCAGAAGTCTTCTACTGGCCTTGGTTAATGCACGCAATGCAATTCAGTGTGGTTTCAAAAGTCTTGAACTGTCCTTGGGTGATGCACGCGATGCAATTCGGTGTGGTTTTTGAACTATTGAACTGGCCTTGGGTGATGCATGTGATGCAATTTGGTGTGGTTTTGGAAGTCTTGAATTGGGTTTGGGTGAAGCATGCGATATAAATCGGTCTGGTTTCAAAAGTCTTGAACTGGACTTGGGTGGTGCATGTGATGCGATTCCTTGTGGTTTCAAAAGTCGCAAATTGGCCTTGGATGGAGTACGCAATGCAATTTGGTGTGGTTTCAGAAGTCTTGAACTGGCCTTGGTTAATACAAGTGATGCTATTTGGTGTGGTTTCAAAAGTCTTGAACTGGCCTTAGGTAATCCGCGCGATGCAATTCGGTGTAGTTTTGGAAGTCTTGAACTGGCCTTGGTTGATGCACGTGATGCAATTTGGTGTGGTTTTGAAACATTTTGAACTACTCTTGGGTGATGCAGACAATGCAATTCGTTTTAGTTTTGGAAGTCTCGAATTGGCCTTGGATGATGCCCGTGATATAATTTAGTGCGGTTTCGGAAGTCTTGAATTGGTCTTAGATGTAGCATGCGATGCAATTCGGTGTGGTTTCAGAAGACTTGAATTGTATTTCTGTAGTGCACGCGATACAATTCAATGTGGTTTCAGAAGTCTTGAAATGGCTTTGGGTGGAGCACGCGATGCAATTTGGTGTGGTTTCAAAAGTGTTGAATTGAATTTGGGTGGTGCAAGTGATGCAATTTGGTGTGGTTTCGGAAGTCTTGAACTGGCCTTGGGTAATGTACGTGAAACAATTCAGTGTGGTTTCATAAATCTTGAACTAGCATATTGGGTGATGCATGTGATGCAATTTGGTGTAGTTTCGAAAACTTAGACTAGTCTTGGGTGATATACGCGATGCAATTCGGTGTGGTTTTGGAAGTGTTGAATTGGCCTTGGGTGATGCACGTGATATAATTCGGTGTGGTTCCAGAAGTCTTGAACTGGCGTTGGGTGGTGTATGTGATGCAATTTAGTGTGGTATTGGAAGTCTTGAACTAACATTGGGTGATGCATGTGTCGCAATTCCATGTGGTTTTACAAAAATCTTGAATTGGGCTTAGGTGATGCACGCGATGCAATATTGTGTGGTTTATGACTTTCGAAACCACACTGAATTGTATTGTATGTGATGCAATTCGCTGTTGTTTCAGAAGTTTTGAACTGGCCTTGGGTGATGCACGCAATGCAATTCGTTGTTGTTTCAAAAGTCTTGAACTGGCCTTGGGTGATGCATGCGATGTATTTCGGTGTGGTTTTGGAAGTCTTGAATTGGCCTTGGGTGATGCAATTCAGTGTTGTTTAAGAAATCTTGAACTGGCCTTCGGTGATGCATGCGATGCAATTCAGTGTGGTTTCGAAAGTTTTGAACTGGCTTTGAGTGATGCATGCGATGCAATTTGGTGTGGTTTTGGAAGTTTTGAATTTGCTTTGGGTGCATCACGCAATATAAATCGGTGTGGTTTTGAAAGTCTTGAACTTGCCTTGGGTGGTGCATGCGATGCGATTTAGTGTGGTTTCGAACTTGAATCGGCCTTGGGTGGTGCGCGTGATGAAATTAGGGGTGGTTTTAGAAGTATGAAACTGGCCTTCGATAGAGTACGCGATGCAATTCGGTGTGGTTTCTGAAGTCTTGAATTGGCCTTGTGTAGCAAGCGATGCAATTTGGTGTGGTTTTTGAAGTCTTGAACTGACCTTGAGTAATGCACGCGATGCAATTCAATGTAGTTTTGAAAGTCTTGAATTGGCCTTGGTTGATGCACGAGATGCAATTTGGTGTGGTTTCAAAAGTTTTGAACTACTCTTGCGTGATGCACGTAATACAATTCAGTGTGGTTTTGGAAGTCTTGAATTGAACTTGGGTTATACACGATATAATTTGGTGTGATATTAGTGGAAATTTACGTAAAAAATGGGCATTCTAAGGATGACATCATCAGCTTTTTGAGTTATCAAAAATCAATTGAAAGATGACATCAACCGTTACGGTGACATCATCCAAAATAAAAATTAAATTATTTATTTTATAAAATAAAACTTTCTAAAATCCTATGAATTATCTCATGATGGTTAATTTAACTCTACATATCCTATTCTATCTCATTCTTTTAATTGATTTTTGATAATTCAAAAAGATGATCATGTCATCCTTAGGAGGCCCATTTTTTATGTAAATTTCCCTCAATGTTTCAAAAGTATTTAACTAGCCTTAGATGGAGCACGCGATGCGATTCGGTGTGGTTTCAAAAGTCTTGAACTGGATTTGTTTAGTGCACGCGATGCAATTCAATGCCATTTTAGAAGTCTCAAACAAGCCTTGGGTGGAGCACGCGATGCAATTCGGTGTGGTTTCTTAAGTACTGAACTGGATTTGGGTGGTGCACGCGATGAAATTCATTGTGGTTTCAAAAGTCTTGAATTGATCTTGAGTGATGCAATTTGGTGTGGTTTTAGAAGTCTTGAATTGGCCTTGGGTAATGCACGTGATGCAATTCGGTGTGGTTTCAAAAGTCTTGAATTGGCCTTGGGTGATCCATGTGATGCAATTCGATGTGGTTTTGAAAGTTTTGAACTGGCTTTGGGTGATCCACGCAATGCAAGTCGGTATGGTTTCGAAAGTTTTGAATTGGCTTTGGGTGATGTACGCAATGCAATTTGTTGTGGTTTCTGAAGTCTTGAATTGGCTTTGAGTAATGCACACAATATAATTCGCTGTGGTTTCAGAAGTCTTGAACTGGTCTTGGGTGGTGCATGTGATGCGATTTGTTGTGGTTTCAGAAGTCTTGAACTGACCTTTGGTGATGTACGCGATCTATTTCCGTGTCGTTTTAGAAGTCTCGAATAGGCCTTGTGTGGTGTGCACGATGCAATTTGGTGTGGTTTCGGAAGTCTCAAACTAGGCTTGGGTGGTGCACGCAATGCAACTTGGTGTGCTTTCGGAAGTTTTCAATTGGATTTGGGTGGTGCACATGATGCAATTCATTGTGGTTTTGGGAGTCTTGAATTGGCCTTATGTGATGCAAGTGATGCAATTTGCTGTTGTTTCGTATGTCTTGAACTAGCCTTGGGTAATGCATGCTCTGCAATATGGAGTGGTTTCGGAAGTTTGGAACTGGCCTTGGGTGATGCACGCGATGTAATTTAGTGTTGTTTCATATGCCTTGAACTAGCCTTGGGTGGTGCCCGTGATGCAATTAAGTGTGCCATTGGAAGTCTTGAACTAGAATTGGGTAATGCACGCATCACAATTTCGTGTGGTTTTAGAAAATTTTTGAAATGGGCCTAGGTGATGCACGTGATGCAATTTGGTGTGGTTTAGGACTTCCGAAACCACAGCGAATTGTACCGCGTGCATCACCCATGGCCAATTCAAAACTTTGGTGTGGTTTCAAAAGTCTTAAATTGGCCTTGGTTAATGCACATGATGGAATTCAATGTGGTTTTAGAAGTCTTGAGCTGGCCTTGGGTGATGCAGGCGTTCTAATTTGGTATGGTTTCAAAATTTTTTAAGTGGCCTAGAGTGGTGTGCACGACGCAATTTGGTGTGGTTTTCGAAGTCTTGAATTGGCCTTGGGTGATGCACGAGATATAATACGGTGTTGTTTTAGAAGGTTTGAATTGGCCTTTAGGTGGTGCATGCGATTCGATTCGGTGTGGTTTTAGAAGTCTTGAACTGGTCTTGGGTAATGCATGCGATGCAATTCGGTGCGCTTTTAGAAGTCTTGAACTGGCTTTGGGTGATGCACACGATGCAATTCAGTGTTGTTTCAAAAGTTTTGAACTCGCCTTGGGTGATGCATGCGATGCAATTCAGTGTTGTTTTGAAAGTCTTGAACTTGCCTTTGGTGATGCACGTGATATATTTCGCCGTGGTTTCGAAAGTTTTGAATTAGCCTTTGGTGATGCATGCGATGCAATTCGGTGTGGTTTTAGAAGTCTTGAACTGATTTGGGTGTTGCATGTGATGTGATTCAGTGTGGTTTCAAAATTGAATTGACCTTGGATGGTTGATGCGATGTGATTAAATGTGGTTTCAGAAGACTTGAACTGGTCTTGGATGGTGCGTGCGATGCAATTCGGTGTGCTTTCGGAAGTCTCGAAATAGCCTTGGGTAGTGCATGTGATGCAATTCTGTGTGTTTTCGGAAGTCTTGAACAAGATTTGGGTGGAGCATGCGATGCGATTTAGTGTGGTTTTTGAAGTCTTGAATTGGCCTTGGGTGATGCAAGTGATCCAATTCGGTGTGGTTTTGGAAGTCTTGAACCGACCTTGGGTAATGCATGCGATGCAATATGGTGTGGTTTCGGAAGTCTTGAACTGGCCTTGGGTGATGCATGTGATGCAGTTTAGTGTTGTTTTGAATGTCTTGAATTGGCCTTGGGCAGTGCCCGCGATGCAACTCAGTGTGGTATTGGAAGTTTTGAACTAGCATTGTCTGACGCATGCATTGCAATTTGGTATGGTTTAAGAACTCTTGAACTGGACTTTGGTGGTGCACGTGATGCAATTGCTGTGGTTTTGGAAGTGTTCAATTGGCCTTGGGTGGTGCACGTTATGCGATCCTGTGTGGTTTCAGAAGTCTTGAATTGGCCTTGGGTGGTGCACACGATGCGATTCAGAGTGGTTTTAAATTTTCTTGAACTGGCCTTGGGTGGTGCATGTGATGAAATTCGGCGCAGTTTAAGAAGTCTTGAACTGGTTTTGGGTGGTGCAGGCGATGCAATTCGTTGTGGTTTAGAAGTCTTGAACTAGATTTAGGTGGTGCATGCGATGCAATTCGGTGTGGTTTCAAAAGTCTTGAACTGGCCTTGGGTGATGCAGGTGATGCAATTTGGTGTGGTTTTGGAAATCTTGAACTGGCCTTGGGTAATGCACGTGATGGAATTCAGTGCGGTTTCAGAAGTCTTGAACTAGCTTTGGGTGATGCATGCGATGGAATTCAGTGTGGTTTCAAAAGTTTTGAAGTGGCTGTGGGTGATGCTTGCGATGCAATTTGGTGTGGTTTTGGAAGTCTTGAACTGACCTTGGGTGGTCCATGCGACACGATTAAGTGTGGTATCAGAATTGAATTTTCCTTGGGTGGTGCATGCAACGCGATCCAATGTGGTTTGAAAAAAATTGAAGATGAATTGGGTGGTGCACACAATGTAATTCAATGTGGTTTTGGAAGTTTCAAACTAACTTTCGGTGGTGCACACGATGCAATTCAGTTTGGTTTTAGAAGTTTTGAACTAGTCTTGGGTGATGCAAGTGATGCAATTCAGTGTGGTTTCGGAAGTTTTGAACTGGCCTTGGGTAATGCACGCTATGCAATATGGTGTGGTTTTGGAAGACTTGAACTGACCTTGGGTGATGCATGCGATGCAATTTAGTGTGGTTTCAATGTCTTGAATTGGCCTTGGATTGTGTCTGCGATGCAATTCAGTGTGGTATTGGAAGTCTTGAACTAGCATTGTGTTATACATGCCTCGCAATTCCGTGTGGTTTTAGAAATCTCGAATGGGGCTTTAGGTTACTACACGTGATGTAATTTGGTGTAGTTGACTTCTGAAACCACACCAAATTGTACTGCATGCATCACACAAGGCCAGTTGAAGACTTCTAAAAACGTGATGCAATTTGGTGTGGTTTCGGAAGTCTTGAACTGGCATTGGGTGGTGCATGCGATGCAATTTGGTGTGGTTTCAGAAGTCTTGAACTGGCTATGAGTGGTGCACACTAAGCAATTCAATGTGTTTTCAGAAGTCTCGAACTGGCTTTGGGTGGAGCACGCGATGCAATTTGGTGTGGTTTCAGAAGTGTTGAATTGGATTGTGGTGGTGCAAGCGATACAATTTGGTGTGGTTTCAGAAGTCTTGGACTGGCCTTGGGCAATGTACGTGAAACAATTCAGTGTGGTTTCAAAAGTCTTGAACTAGCATTGGGTGATGCATGCGATGCAATTTGGTGTGGTTTCGAAAACTTAGACTAGCCTTGGGTGATACGCGATGCAATTTGGTGTGGTTTTGGAAGTGTTGAATTGGCCTTGGGTGATGCACGTGATATAATTCGGTGTGGTTCCAAAAGTCTTGAACTGGCGTTGGGTGGTGCATGTGATGCAATTTAGTGTGGTATTGGAAGTCTTGAACTAACATTGGGTGATGCATGTGTCGCAATTCCATGTGGTTTTACAAATCTTGAATTGGGCTTAGGTGATGCACGCGATGCAATATGGTGTGGTTCATGACTTTCGAAACCACATTGAATTGTACTGTACATGATGCAATTCGCTGTTGTTTAAGAAGTTTTGAACTGGCCTTGGGTGATGCACGCAATGCAATTCGCTGTTGTTTCAAAAGTCTTGAACTGGCCTTGGGTGATGCATGCGATGTATTTCGGTGTGGTTTTGGAAGTCTTGAATTGGCCTTGGGTGGTGCACGCAATGCGAACCAGTGTGGTTTCAAAATTTTTGAACTGGCCTTAGGTGGTGCACGCAATGCGATTCTGTGTGGTTTCAGATATTTTGAACTAGCCTTGGGTGGTGCATGTGATGCAATTCGGTGTGATTTCAGAAGTCTCAAACTTGCCCTGGGTGGTGCACGTGATGCAATTCGATGTGGTTTCAGAAGTTTTGAACTAGATTTGGGTGGTGCATGCAATGCAATTCGGTGTGGTCTCAAAAGTCTTGAACTAGCCTTGGGTGATGAACGCGATGCAATTTGGTGTGGTTTTAGAAGTCTTGAATTGGCCTTGGGTGATGTACGCAATATAAATCAGTGTTGTTTCGAAAATCTTGAACTGGCCTTGGGTGGTGCACACGATGCGATTCAGTGTGGTTTCGAAAGTCTTGAATTAGGCTTGGGTGGTACGTGTGATGCAATTCGGTGTGGTTTTGGAATTCTCAAACTGGCTTGGGATTGAGTACATGATACGATTTAGTGTGGTTTCGAAAGTCTTGAAATGACCTTGGGCAATATAGGTGATTCAATTTGGTGTGGTTTCAGAAGTCTTGAATTGGCCTTGGGTAATGCATGTGATGCAATTTGGTGTAGTTTCAAAAGTCTTGAACTGGCCATTGTTGATGCACGCGATGCAGTTCGGTGTGGTTTCAAAAATTTTGAACTGCTCTTGGTTGATGCTCGCAATGCAATTTAGTGTGGTTGTGGAAGTCTTGAATTGGCCTTGGGTGATGCACGCGATACAATTTGGTGTGGTTTCAGAAGTCTTGAACTAGCTGTGGATGGAGTATGCGATGCAATTCGGTGTGGTTTTAGAAGTCTTGAACTGGATTTGTGTAGTGTACGCGATGCAATTTAGTGTGGTTTCAGAAGTCTCGAACTAGCCTTGCGTGGAGCACGCAATGCAATTCATTGTGGTTTGAGAAGTTTTGAATTGGATTTGGTTGTTGCACGCAATAAAATTTAGTGTGGTTTCAAAAGTCTTGAACTGGCCTTGGGTGATGCAAGCGATGCAATTTGGTGTTGTTTCAGAAGTCTTGAATTGGTCTTGCGTAATACACGCAATGCAATTCAATGTTGATTTAGAAGACTTGCACTGGCCTAGGGTGATGCACACAATGCAATTCGGTGTGGTTTTGAAAGTTTTGAACTGGCCTTGGGTGATGTACGCAATGCAATTTGGTGTGGTTTTGGAAGTCTTGAATTGGCCTTGGGAGATGGACGCGATATAATTTGGTGTGTTTTTCAGAAGTCTTGAATTGGCCTTGGGTGGTGCATGCGATGTGATTCGGTGTGCTTTCAGAAGTCTTGAACTGGCTTTGGGTGGTGCACGCGATCCAATACGGTGTGGTTTTAGAAGTCTTGAATTGGATTTGAGTGGTGCACGTGATGCAATTCGGTTTGGTTTTAGAAGTCTTCAACTGGTCTTGGGTGATGCAAGCGATGCAATTTGGTGTGTTTTCAGAAGTCATGAACTGGCCTTGAGCAATGCACATGATGCAATTTGGTGTGGTTTAAGAAGTCTTGAATTGGTCTTGGGTGATGGACGCGATGCGATTCGGTGTGGTTGCAGAAGTTTTGAACTGACGTTCGGTGATGCATGCGATGCAATTCGATGTGGTTTTGAAATTTTTGAATTGGCCTTGGTTTATGCACACGGTATAATTTGGTGTGGTTTCAGAAGTTTTGAACTAACCTTGGATCATGCATGCGGTGCAATTCGCTGTGGTTTTAGAATTCTTGAACTGGCCTTCGGTGGTGCACACAATACGATTTGGTATGGTTTTAGAATTGAATTGGCCTTGGGTGGTGCATGTGATATGATTCGATGTGGTTTTGGAAGGCTTGAACTGGCCATGGGTTGTGCGCGCGATGCAATTCGGTGTTGTTTCGGATGTCTCGAACTGCCTTTGGTGGTGCACATGATGCAATTTAGTGTGATTTCGGAAGTTTTGAACTGGATTTGGGTGGTGCACGCGATGCAATTCAATGTGGTTTTGGAAGTCTTGAACTGGTCTTGGGTGATGCAAGTGATGCAACTCAATGTGGTTTCAGAAGTCTTGAACTGGCTTTAGGTAATGCACGCTATGCAATATGGTGTGGTTTCAGAAGTCTTGAACTGGCCTTGGGTGATGCACGCAATGTGATTTAGTGTTGTTTCGTATGTATTGAACTAGCCTTGGGTGGTGCCCACGATGCAATTCAGTGTGGTATTGGAAGTCTTGAACTAGTTTTGGGTGATTCACACGTCGCAATTCCGTGTGGTTTTAAAAATCTTGAATTGGGCTTAGTTGATGCACGCGATGCAATTTGGTATGGTTCAAAACTTCTAAAACTAGACTGAATTGTACCGCGTGTATCACCCAAGGCTAGTTCAAGACTTCTAAAAACGTAATGCAATTCGGTGTGGTTTCAGAAGTCTTGAACTGGCCTTGGGTGATATATGCGATGCAATTCAGTGTGGTTTCGAAAGTCTTATACTAACCTTGGGTGATGCATGCGTTGCAATTCGGTGTGGTTTTAGAAGTCTTGAATTGGCCTTTGGTGGTGCATGCGATGCGGTTCAGTGTGGTTTCAGAAGTCTTGAACTGGACCTTGGGTGGTGCATGCGATGCGATTCAGTGTGGTTTCAGAAGTCTTGAATTGGCCTTGGGTGGTGTGCGTGATGCAATTTAGTGTTGTTCTAGAAGTCTTGAATTGGCCTTGGGTGGTGCACACGATGCAATTCGGTGTGGTTTCAGAAGTTTTGAACTGGATTTGGGTGGTGCATGCGATGCAATTCAATGTGGTTTCAAAGGTTTTGAACTTGCCTTGGGTGATGCAAGCAATGCAATTTGGTGTGGTTTCCGAAGTCTTGAATTGGTCTTGGTTAATGCACGCGATGCAATTTAGTGTGGTTTTAGAAGTCTTGAACTGGCCTTGGGTGATGCACGCGATGCAATTTGTTGTGGTTTTAGAACTTTTGAACTGGTCATGGGTGATGCATGCAATGCAATTTGGTGTGGTTTTGGAATTCTTGAATTGGCCTTGGGTGATGCACGCGATATAAATCGGTGTGGTTTCAAAAGTCTTGAACTGGCTTTTGGTAGTGCACGTGATGCAATTCTATGTGGTTTCAGAAGTCTTGAATTGTCTTTGGGTGGTGCGAGCGATGCAATTCGGTGTGGTTTCAAAAGTCTCAAACTGGCATTGGATGGAGTATGTAATGCAATTTGGTGTGGTTTGAGAAGTCTTGAACTGGCCATGGGTAATGTAGGCGATGCAATTTGGTGTGGTTTTTGAAGTCTTGAACTGGCCTTAGGTAATGCACGCGATGCAATTTGGTGTAGTTTCGAAGGTCTTGAACTAGCCTTGGTTGATGCACGTGATGCAATTCAATGCGGTTTGAAAAATTTTGAACTGCTCTTATGTGATGCGGGCAATGCAATTCGGTGTGGTTTTGGAATTCTTGAATTTGCCTTGGATGATGCACGCGATATAATTCAGTGTGGTTTCAAAAGTCTTGAATTGGCCTTGGATCGAGCATGCGATGCAATTCAATGTGGTTTCAGAAGTCTTGAACTAGATTTGTGTAGTGCACACGATGCAATTCGGTGTGGTTTCAGAAGTCTTGAACTGGCCTTGGGTGGAGCACGTGATTCAATTCAGTGTGGTTTCAGAAGTGTTGATGCTACATTGCTCAAACACCCAGGAAAATTTAATAGAGGTTTCTGATTCAACAAAAGTTCTTGTTGAAAGTGACGATGAACTATCACCATTTGAATATGAAAGCATGTTGAAAAATTTCAGAAGATTTTTTCTCAAAAGCTCAAGGCAACAAAAAGAATTGGGAAGTCGTGCTTTTGTACAAGATTTATTATTGCCCAATTGGTGTCGGATTCATAATGCTTTTCATTCTAAATTCTTTTGCATAATGTGTAAGATGGCTTTAGACCAAGTTCACAAAAGAATTCTTCAAGTCCTAGGAGATGAGTACTTGAATTTGATAGTAGAAGACAAACGTAGTGATTCCGGTAGAGAGCTTTCACCAGAAGAAGAAAAGACTCAAGGAGAGAAAAAAATTCGAGTAGATCATCTAGTTCCAGGAGTTCAGAGAAAAGAAATACCTAGCCCTAAGCTACTACAAGATTGAGAGCAAGTTTGGACTTTGAGGTTTGATGGTTCAAAGTCCAAGAAAGGAAATGGAGCTAGTTATGAATTGATCAGTCCATCTAGTGAGACTTACCTAGCAGCATTAAGGTTACAATTCCCATGCACCAACAATGTGACAGAGTATGAATCATTGGTTCACGAATTGCTACACGCAATTCGAAGAGGAGTCAAAATTTCGCATGTTTATGGGGATTTGGAAATTGTGGTAAAACAAGTGAGAAAGAAGTATGTTTTCCACGACAAGAGATTATCAAGATACAAAAATCGGGTTTGGGATCTCATTGAATGTTTCAATGCTTTCAATATCAAATCCATATATCGCTCCCAAAATAAAGTGGCAAATTCATTGCCACAATCAACAAGCTCATTGGAACCACTTGCAATGGATGCTTTGAAGAAATTTACAGTTGAAATCACATCAACACCATCTCTTCCTGACAACATCACGAATTTCCAAGTATTTGATGATGACAAACATATTATGGATTTCTTAACAAATTCTGACGTTTTCCTCACACAGGTCATTGACAAAGAAGAAGAAAGAGGAGAAGCTGAATTTGAACACCAATACCATCCCTAGGGGAATGATACAACTCGAAAGGATCTTTGACTAGGATCAAATGCACGCAATTAAACACCGAATGAAGGTGGCCAACACGAAGCGGTAAATATAGGAACAAAAGATGAAGTTAAGAATGTTCTCATCGGCAAAGTATGCACGCCTGAAGATGAAGTTATGAGGATCTAAAGACGTATGGCACATCCATCATCACACATACAATTCCTCTCAAGACAGGTAGTAAGCCATTCAGGTAGCGTCAAAGGCCAGTAAACCCTTTATTGAAGCCCCTTATCTTTCGGGAAGTATAGAAATTACTGTCACTAGGGATTATCTTTCCAGTCTACCATTTGACGTGGGTCGCCAACCTAGTACCAGCTAGCAAGAAAAATGGATAGATACGACTATGTGTAGATTTTTGAAATCTTAATAAGGCTTCAGAAAAGGATAATTACCCTCTGCCCTCATTGGAAAAAGTGGTGCAAATCATAAATGGGTCACAAATGATGTCTTTCCTAGATGGATACTCAGGGTACAATCAAGTGCTAGTAGAACATGAGGATAGACTTAAGACTGCATTCATGACAAAGTGGGGTACATTCGCATACAAAAGAATGCCATTTGGGTTGATCAATGCTGGAGCCACCTTTCAAAGGGCTAAGGATATTGCCTTCAAAGATCTCGTAGGAAAATGCATCATTGTCTACATAGATGACCTCACCTTGTTTTCCAAGAAGAGGGAAAGTCATGTTGAAGACCTAAAGAAAATATTTCAAAGATGCAGAAGGTATGGAATTTCATTGAACCCGAAGAAGTGCATATTCATAGTGATTGAGGGAAAATTACTGGGCCATGTGATTACAGAAAAAGGGATTCTTATTGACCCTAATCGAGTAGAAGCTATATCAAGGATCAATTTTCCCGCAAGTCAGAAAGAGCTTATGTCTTTCTTTGGAAAGATTAATTTTTAAAGAAAATTCATAACAGGATTTACTGAAATAGTAAGGCCCCTGAATGAAATGTTGAAGACGGACGCAGAGATAGAGTTGACAGAACCAGCAAAGAAGGTCATTGAAGAAATCAAACAAGCAATAATTGATACTCCTGTCTTGGTCAACCCTGACTACACTAAGCCCTTTTACCTCTATTCTTTTGCATTAGAACATTCGTTTTCTGCAATGTTTACGCAAAAGACAGACGAAAAAGATGAACACCCCATAGCTTTCATGAGTGCACATTTAAGGATGTGGAATTGAGATACTTTAAGACAGAAAAACAGGCATATGCTTTAGTAAGGTGATCAAAAAGTTCCAACGTTACATTTTGAGAAACAAAGTCTTTGCAATAGTCTCAAATGTAGCTGTTAAAACCCTCTTGATGCAAAATGAATTGGGAGAAAAAAGAGGCAAGCAGGTTACCATTATTTAGGAGTACGATGTAGAATCCAACCAATGAAGATTGTTTGTGGCCAAGCCTTAACACAAACCATTGCCACAAGGCCAAGACTGGTACAACAAGTTTATGAATTACAAGAGGTATCTCCAGATGAGTGGTACGATGATATAACCTACTTTTTTCTCAACAACAGGTGCCCAAGTCATCTAAATCCAGTACAAAAGAGGGCCTTAAGAATGAAAAGCCAGAGACACATGTTACAAGGATCAGTATTATACAGAAGGAACCATGAGGGAGTTTACTTGAGATGCACCGGAAAGGAGGAAGCAAGACAGATAATAGAGCATTTCATTCCAAGTTTGAGACCGGTCATGGAGGAGCATTGGCAACAACACATCAGGTTCTAATGGCAGGCTACTATTGGCCTACATTGTTTAAAGATGCATATGATAATGTAAAGACTTTTCACACATGCCAAGTAACTGTTGTATGAGAGAAGAACCCAGCTATGCTACTTCAACCTATCATAGAAGTAAGACCTTTCGCAAAGTGGGGACTTGACTTTATTGGTATGATCAACCCATCTTCCTCTATGCAACATAGGTATATTCTGACTGCGAGTGACTATTGCACAAGGTGGTCGGAAGCTAAGCTTTGAAATTATGCACAACTGATATTGTGATTAAATTTTTAGAAGAAAACATTATCACTAGATTTGGTTTTCCTCATGCTTTGGTATGCGATAATGGTTCTGCATTTTCTTCTTTAAAATTTTCTAACTAGGCATTTGAGTATGGTGACACTTTAAAATTTTTCGTCAAGCTACTATCCCCAGGGTAATGGATTAGCAGAATCCACGAACAAAAATTTGTTGAGCGTTATCAAGAAGATGTTGGACAAGAATCCAAGGGATTGGCATACACAGTTAAGATTCGCTCTTTGGGCGGATAGAGTAAGAGTGAAAAGTTCCTTAGGGACGTCGCCCTATCATCTTGTATATGGACAAGACCTTGTGTTTCCCATACAATTTATGCAAGAATGTTTGGATCAGGAGGAAAGAGTTAAAACTAGATTGTCACAACTTTTGCTTTTGGAAGAAAAAAGAGACCCAGCCTTGGAAAATTTTGCAAAACATGAAGATGTAAAGAGATGGTTCGATTGGCGAGTGAGAGTAAAAGCATTTAGAATTTTGGATTTAGTCCTTTATTGGGACAAGGCCCATGAACGAAGAGGAGACTATGACAAGTTTGACAACCTATGGATGGGTTCTTATCAAATTTCAGAAATTTTTGGAGATAACGCATTTAGATCAAAGATAATGAGTAAGATATCCATGACAGTTCCTGCCACTATTCCCAAACCAGTCCCCAGTGAAAGTCCCTGTTCCTCAAAGGTTGGGCCAACCCTCTTCCCAACCCAGCCTGTCTCATTCCCAGCCTCAGCCCACTGTCCCAGCCTAGCCCCACCGTCTCCTTGAATGAATGGCCCACTCCCAGCCCACCTACCAGCCTGTAATGAGCAAGGTTCAAAAGCATTGAATCCATCCTTAATCCAATGAACTGTCCGAGCAAATGCCCAGCCAGGGATCCCTGAAACCAAGACCTCAGCCCTTTCCACCTGGTCCAAGGAGGGATCTTGAACCTGGGTTTGGGGAACTGTCCATTGCAGTCTCGGACAACCATCCTGTTCCCACCAGCAACCTCAAGCAATATACTAATCAACCAAAATCTGCTCACTGCCCTAGCAGCCCAGAGTGTTCCCAAGTCCCTGTCTACCAAAGACCCCTGAACCAGCCTTAGCTCATCCTATGAATTAAATCAGCATATGCTAAGACTGCTATTAGCCAGCAGCAGGCACCACAAAAAGGGCGGAAGGAAGGAAATAGCCTGCTGGCTGGAGCACCTGGCTGGCTCTCAAGTGGTTTCCTGCCAGCAATGGAAGAATAAGATAATCTCTGTCATGGATGCCTGACTATCAGCGAGGCAAAGTTCGCCCTTGGCTAGGAAAGAAAATGTCCAAGTGTTAGCCATGTCCACCCAAGCTCAAAGCATACATGGCATGAACTTAATGAAGTCCTCCCCACCTTGAATGATGCTTGTCCAACCACAAGCAAAGTCCGGCCAACCTTGGCAAAGAGATTTCAAAGTCTGCCCAACACTATGGAATACATGGCATGAAGTTGGTCAAGTCCGCTTGGAAGGAAAAGAAGCATGTCCAAAGCAATGTCAAGTCCGCCTAGCCAAGAGGAGGAAAGAAAACTCAAAACTTGGCTAAGTATTGATGCCATAGGAGAAAAAACTCATAAAAATGACTTAAGTATTGACACATTGGAGAATAAAATTTCAAAAATATGGTTAAGTGTCAAAGGAGAGAATATGGCAAACACATGTTGAAGTCCGCCTAGACACCAAGGAAACATTGTCAAGCATTTACTGAAGTTTGCCCATGCACTTGTCCAAAGGAAGGTAAAGTTTGCTTGGAAGAAAGAAAAGAAATGACAAGAAGAAGATAAAGTCCAACCAAGCTAAAGAGAAGATGGCGAGCTAGATGTGAAGTCCGCCCTAGGCCAAAGAAAATGTTCAAGCCACACTAAAATCTCCCTAGGTAAAATGGACATAAAAATGACCAAGGAGAAATCCATGAACAAGATAAGGATTCGCCATCAAAGATGATCTTGATTAAAAGATTGGAAAAATCAAATTTCAATACTTAGAATATTTTCCAGCACTTGAAATAAATATCTAACACTTAGCAAAAATTCGAACTCAAAAGAAAATCTAGAAGATTTTGGCCAAGGATGGCACCCTGATAAAATTGGAAACTTGTTTTAAAAATTTTCGATAAAGATGAAGTCGCCATGGTGGATAAAAAATAAAGCAAGTCCAAGTTTGATGAACTTAAGAAAAAACCATGAATTTGCTAAAATAATCGAATTGTGCAAACTTTATAAAGAGTTTAACTTCTCACTTTCAAATCATTCTTCTCCAAGTTCGATGGTGAAAGGTCTTAACTCTCTCAAAGTTACGAAAGACAAATTTTCGAAGGAAGATTTTTGGAGAGAAAGTAAATTTCTGAAGAAGATTTTCGGAAAGTCAGAATTTCTGAGTTGAAGGATCGAATTTCTGAAGGCTAGGCGTGCTTTTTCTAGGCTGAAGCAGAATTTTCAGAATTTAAGGCAAAATCACCATCAAAATTATATAATTTCGAAAATTTAAAATCTAAATTTGACAAATTCTTTATCCTTTTTTGTCTTATTCACGCATTTTGGCAAAAACTTTGCTAAGTACCTAGTCAAATTCTCCTACTTTCAATCTGATTTTTTTTCATAGAATTTAGCTTGTTAACAAATTGAAAGTTAAAATTTTTGAGAGAAAGGTACAAGAAAATCAAAATAAAAATTTTAAAATTAATATATTTTCATGTTTCTTGCATGTTGATGACCACTAGAGGAGAACCTTCGAGAAAGGCCTAGATGACATAAAAAATCAACTCCAAATGGAAGAATATCACTAACACCAACCTTGGACATGTAGATTTTAAAGAATTTAAGAAGAGAATGTTTGGGAAAGATGGATTCCTCCCAACATCTATTGCTCAATGAATGATGAGGAATGACATCATCCAAGCAGCCAGATTTCCACCAGCTGTGGAGTGTGTTGAACTGATGGTAGAATGTGTCATACACTATGACGCACAAGAGAGGTAGATTGTTGCACCGGATGGTAGAGTGTTGGCACATCTCGGAGAATTAGCTATTCAAGAGGCGCATGACATACCAAGTTATAAGCGAACTTCATACAAGACTAAACAGGAAGCAAGAAGACTGTATGAAGATTGGATGGATCTTTGTGCAACCAACATCAATAAGACGTGGTTAGAGAAACCAAGGCCTTCCATCAAGAAGATGCCAAAGAAATTACTTTGGACCGACTTCAAGGAGGAATATGGAGATATTATATTGCTATTGAACAGAGTAATGGGCAGCCCTCAAGGTCCATTTGAAACATGCATGTATTACTTCATTGACGAGATCACCTCAGGCATCAAGATGTTCAATTGGTGACAGATGATCAGTGACAACCTCCATGAACAATTAATAAATTTGGAAAGAACAAAGTCTTTCTACATGAGTTCTTATATTGTCTATCTATTGGCAAGGACTTATAGATATGCAAGATTGATCTGCTAAGGCGTAGTGGGCAATGGAGAAAATGAATTCAAATCTTATGATTGTTACCCGTAGTTACAACTCTGTGAAAAGTCACACTTCAGGAGGGCGAATGATGCCTTCCTAATGTACATCACTAGAATATTGCAAGGAGGAATGCATCAAAGGCTTACTCGTGAGGCCAAGAGCCTGATCAACAAGTACGGATCCTGGTTTATCCAGTTTCCCAGATTCACCTACATAAGAGTTCAAGGATTCACCGGATTTCCTTACCAACTCCTGATCTATCCCACTAAAAGAATGGTCTTGATTGAGGTTCTTAGACAACTAGAAACATACCAAGGCCTCCAGAGAACAAAGGAGAAGGCAGCCATCACCTTTCCATTCTTCATCGGAAATATGTAGGAGTCTTACCCATCGGCACAAGCAGCTGAAAGTGCCAGGTTAGAAATACAATGGTACCCTTTCACATCTTACCGGTCCAGAGCTGACTTTGATCCTCACCACCACATTGGGGCCGTGAATGGAAGTACAAACATAAGATAGACTTGGAAGATTTCTGGGTGAATGCTGCAGATGAATATGACATCAAGAAAAGACTGTGGTCCAGACTGCCAGTGAACCTAATCAAAACAACCGAGCTCTTCCATTTGCTTGATCAGCTGGAGGATGATGGAGAGTATATTCAACCAAGCTTTGATGAGAATCGGCCTCTTCCTCCTGTAAGATGGTCGGAACCAGAGTTAGCAGATCTGACTGCCTTGATGAGGCTAGTTGTCAAATATTCATAGTGGTGGGAAGATCAGCAAGTCCAAGAGCTGCGATGAAGGAATGTGACTTTGACTTACAATTTAATGGGTGAAGTATAATCCTATTGTTCAAATGCAGGTGCATCCCAAAGTGATTAACCAATTGAGAGCACCCCTTCGAGGAAAAGGAAGGAAATAGTCAATGACTCTACAAGGACGAAAGGAAAGAAGATTGTAGATGAGGAACCTACCTAGAAGAAGCTTCCTCATTCTGCCACGTCCAGGAATATGAATTAGATATCGAATATTGATGAGTCATTGAATGACAGAAGGATTCCTTCTCCGATTCATACTAAGCCAATCCTGCCAGCCAATGATAAACCCCCATCTCCCATAGGCACATAAATACTTGCGTCCGAGAATGAAATGGATATTCTGGATGGTGAATGTCAAGAGGGAATGATTTCCGCTCTTAGAGGAATCCACTATATTCCATGTGTAGAAACTACTCAAGAAGAAGAAGGCATTGAATAGCCTACAATTCCTGATTGGCTAAAAGAAAGATTAAAAATAAAAGTACCAGTAGAGATCCCAGAGGAAGATGATACGACCGATTTTCTGGCCAGGTTAGAGACAGTTACTATGAAGAAGCCCGCCAAAATGTTTTCCACCATCCAGAGTGATGAAGCCGGCCGCCATTCAGTACAAATTGCTGTGCCAATGGTAGATAAGTCGAAAGAAGATATTGCTCTTGAAGAATATGCCATCACTATTGTCGACTTGGGCCCAACAACAAAGGGTCAAGAGGTGGAAGACTTGGACAATTCAGTCACATCCATCAAGGTGAGGCTGGAAAAGGAAGTGGCAAAGAAGAAAGAATATAAAAAGGAGATTGAACGTCGGAAGGGGTACATCCAACATCTAACCAAACCTCTTGATCAGGCCAAGTCAGTAGTTCCTCCACTTTTAAACTCTTCACAAGAAACGATTGAAATTTTTGAAGAAGAGATGGTCACAGCTAAAGAAACTAAGTGGTGGATAGTAAGCAAGAGCGGAGAAGCGACTACATTTGTAGAGAAATTGATATTAGCTCGTGGACAAACTTCCTCTTTGCTTTCAAGAATCACAGTTATGGCTGAAGCATGGGAAGACCTTTAGGATATTCAGGATAGAATTGTCCCTTGCCTCAGAGTGTTGAAAGGAGTTCAATAACTGGTACTTGGCATTGATTGCATTGAGCGAAGTCTTGGAGAAGGTGAAGGAAAATAGTATCAAAGTTGAGGAGCAAATTAGAGAAATCCAGAATAAGATTTTACTTGTAGCCGCAAATGTATTTGAAAAGGATATTGTGCAAGCAAATGATATGCGGCTTGAAAATCTAAAGCTCAAAATCTAGGAGACTTTCTTCACTAGCACGGGACCGATTCTGAAGCAAAATTTGACTAAGGCATCAGACTTCTTGTCCATCCGGGATGCCTTCAAACGCCAGGAATCAAAATGGGAGAATGTTTTTGCCGAGAGTGTAGATAATTTGGACGTGTTGGAATACAAGGTCAATATGTTGCTGCATGTCACAATTGAAGAGGTCAGCATAATAGTGTCCAGGTTCATCATATACATAGCCACTTAAGAGGATAAGGATGCACCTCCTAGAAGATAGCTCCACATGCCACTTGTTCTTCATCTATTGGCGGCCGTCGATCTTAGATTGATCTCGGCCATTAATTTGTTTTCTGAAACTCTATATAAAGTCTCATTCTCTCATTTCATTATATGGAGAGAGTCTTATGAAATTGTTGCATATAGCTACTTTGATAATAAAAGCTCATATTGCATGATTTGCTTTGAACCCTTCTTATTGTCAAGTTGTTGCATGGTTACATAGCTCCCTTCATCATAGAATAGATTTAAAGTAGAATTTAGAGTAAATTTAGAATAGAATTTGATTTGAATGCATGTTAGATGAATGAAAGATTGATAGTGTTGATGATGGTGAAATTAGTTCATACCTTTTTCAATTGAATGATTTTCAATTTGATGTGTAAGGTTAGTCTGAACTTGAAAATTGTTAAACTCGAATTCTATTACTTATTTTCATTGTTCGAATTGATGATGGTATTGAGTGATAGGATATCATTTGTGAATCCCTTGAAGATTGCACCATCTTTGTCTAGTTGTTGTAGTCATTGTTAAACTCAAATTCTATTACTTATGTTCATTGTTTGAATTGATGATGGTATTGAATGATGGGATATCATTCGTGAATCCGTTGAAGATTGCACCATCTTTGTCTAGTTGTTGTAGTCATTGTACTTGGCAAAACAAAGATTGGTTTGAATTTCGCCATCCAACACTTGTCTCTTGAGTTTGTAGGATTAGTTTAGTATTAGTCTAGTCTGTAAAACCCTTATCCATTTTTTTAATTTTATTTTCAAAGATTGGTATCAATAGAACCTCACCACGCATAATCCATAGCATTCATAGTTCAAAGTGATGAAAAGTTGAGCGTAAGTCCCCCTTGCAATACCAACAAAACATAGCAAACCAACTGAGACTCTCCTAAATGCATCAAGAACCTTGGAGTCTACTTTGTGATCACTTTGCTTAGCACATTGGAGTCTTTGTTCAAGAGAGAATAGGATATTCTATCGGGTATTTTTTTCTAATGTTGGTTAACGTCACAAAACCCGCATCAACCGGTATGATTCCTCCTTTCACCCAACCTATCTCCAATGGTAAAAATCACTTTTCTACTATAAAGACACTTAGAACACCTTAAATGTATTTGTTATCACTTAGAATATCCACTGTGTTGAATCTTATATCCAACTATCTTGTGAAACAAGGGATGACTTCTCAAGCTGTGGGACTCATGAAACTCGAGGTGAACCTCTGATTAAAGGGCTGCTTCCCCTTGGTCAATCACCTAAAACTAACTCTAACTAAAGAACCTTGTTGAGAAAAGAGATGGGAAAGATCTGATAGTCTAAATCTAAAACAAAGAAATGAAGGTGATACATCAAATATAGCAGATTTCTACTTTGTTTTAACAACACAACTTATGAATCTCAATCTAAAGCTCCACAAGTAATTTTCAACAATAATTCGGAGGTAAACTTAGAACAGCAACAATCAAGGAGTCGCAAAACTCACAATAGTACCTACTTTTTTTTCACACACAGAGAAAAGTAGGTACTATTGTGAGTTTTGTGACTCCTTGATTGCTGTTGTTTTAAGTTTACCTCCAAATTATTGTTGAAAATTACTTGTGGAGCTTTAGCTTGAGATTCATAAGTTGTGTTGTTGAAATGAAACAAATAGAGGCAAGCATACTAATCTTTGAATTACTGAAATGTGATACAATGATTATTTTCTAAAAAAATAGTAAAATATTACATCACAAGCATACAATCAACCATTATTTCAAAGTGAAACAAGGTTGGAGTTGCAATGAATGAAGAAAATTACAAAAGTAGAGACCTGATTTTGACTGAAAAAATTAAAGGACTGAATGTCACTTAGTCACAATAAACTTTT
This sequence comes from Sequoia sempervirens, assembly GCA_007258455.2. NCBI lineage: Eukaryota > Viridiplantae > Streptophyta > Pinopsida > Cupressales > Cupressaceae > Sequoia > Sequoia sempervirens. Next base: position 9,448 of record VDFB02356600.1, on the reverse strand, counting down.
CCAATACTTTGCAACAAACATAGGCCTCTTATTTATAGATTTTGAGAGCCTAAATTCAGAAAGTCATGTTGACTTTAGATATTTTTCGTATGAGTTGTCATCCTTATCCGCTGTGGATAAGATTTACCTTTTTTCTTTATGAGTTGTCAATCTTATCCTCTGTAGATCAGATATTTGTAATCCTTATCCTCTGTGGATAAGATTCACCTTTTTGCTTTATGTGTTGTCAATCTTATCTTGAGTTGTCATCCTTATCCTCTGTGGATAAGATATTTTGCAATCCTTATGAAGGCACCTTCAAAATTTTAAAATTTTGAATGCCCATGTTGAAAAAATTGATCTGCACACTCAGAAATGCCTATAAAAAATCTGCCCAAGTGACCTACTTTGGAGAGTCAGAATTTGAAGCCAATTTATTTTCGTGCCAAACCCCCTAGTGGACATGCTCATGTGATATATGTAAACATGGATGTCAGTTTTAAGCTTCCCATAATGAGTTTTGATAGTGTTTTCAAAAGTGAAGTTGGAGGGTTCTAAAACTTTTTGCTGTTTCCATACTTTCTGTCTTGCGAAGTGGCCTCCTGTTTGGGTTGATATTTTGCAACTGGATGATCCTCATGTCAAACAGATTGTTGCTCTCCATTCTCCCCACATTCATATGCTCCTTGGTCCGGTTTTAGAGCCTCATGGTAAGATTTGACATTTTTACCAGGCCAAAAGCAAACACAGTTTGTTCAGATTCTCCATTTGCATTTTCAGAATGTTTCGAGGAGGTCAAGTTTAACCCTTAATAGCTGGTGATGAATGATGATTCAAGGAAAGCCCTCTTGCACACATACTCAGTGTACCCAAATGACCTTGTGTGTTCAGTGGTTGCTTCCCATGATCTGATTTGATGTTTTTTCAAAGAGGTGACTTGGTGAGCATTAATGAGTTTTGAATAGATACAGTTGTAGAAATGCTTAAATGAGCAACTTTGTCAATTAATATCTTTGACCTCGGGATCCTTTTTGCCAATTTGTTCATTGCATTGCATTCTTGGGTCAAATGTCTACATGCCTGTTCAATTTTAGTGTCTTAGGATAAGTGCTAATGGGTTATTTAATCATTTTCTGATCGTGACATGGCCAAAAATGGTGTTTTAGAAAGTGTCAAATTTTGCAAATCTAAAGACAAACCATTTCTTGATTTGGCTTGAAATGTCTACAACTCCATTTTCATCAAAATCAGAGGTGATATGATGTGTTATTTTAATGCATTTCGGGTGTGGTAAACATGTCCCGGGGACCAGTTTACAAAGGAGGTACTTGAATTTTAAGGGCTAGGAAAAATTTGAGGAAATGGGCTTTCTTCAAACAATTGGTGATGCCCCTATGCAAATTTTCACAGCTTCGGGTGTCCCAAATTGCCCACAATAAATTTTTCCTATTTGGGCAACAACCAAAATTAAATTTTCCCTATTCTCTAATGTTTTGATGCAATATATTTAAAACATTTTATGTGTTTTAAATATTGTGAAAGAGAAAATGCACGTGAATTAAGGGAAATTAGGGCAAGTTAAATTATTTGCCAAAGTTTATAAAGTCCAAACTTTAATATATTGCCTTCCTCGCCAGCCCGTGGGAGAAATGCTCACGACACACGAAGCTCACGGGGAAGCAGGGAGAATGCTAGGAGGGCAGATTTTGATCTGCAATTTCTATTGTAGTCAAGATTAAGGTATTTCTCTCTCCATTGAGGCGTCTCTCGTGGATTTCTATCGGATTTGAGCAAAGAGTTTTGGCTAAGAGGTTGTGAATCACGTTTTTGGCTTTCTGACAAATTTTTGGGGGTCTATTTGAGCTTAGAATTGATGATTCGTGCTTTAAATTTGTCCCCTAAGCTATCATATTGCCTGAGCATAGCTTTTAAGTGTATTTGGAATGAATTTCTGGTGCTTGTAGCCATAAGATTGCCCCTGCAATGTCAAAAACGACCCAATAATGTTTGCAGATTTTTGATGCCTTCATCCTTTTGCGAAGAGGAGTTGCAGAGTGTTGAAAGCCAAGGTAGAGGAGCTTGATGGACAACTATCGTAGAGGGAGAAATGCAGAGGAGGATCTAAACTAGCCCGCTATCCCGTGAAGAGAAGCGTTGACGGTAGCACAGGAGGACGGCGAAGCAGGGATTGGTGAAGCAGGAATTAAGTATTTAAAAGTCAGTGCTTTAAAATATGTTGCCCGTGAGCTCGGGTGATATTTTGATACTGTCATCAGAAGGCATGGCAGAGCGGGGATTGGAAGGAAAACATTTGCAACCAGCATCTTTTAATGATTTAAATATTGCATTTGGTTGGAGGAATAGTCTTTGCCTGCCAGGTTGTGGGAGGTATTAATGCCATGAGAAAATGTAGCGGGGGTGCGGGAAGGATGAAGTGGGCCCAGAGAAAAATAATTAAAAGATGCAAGGGTAAAGTATATTGCCCCGTGAAGTAATTTGAGACCTATTAATTATTTAAAAGCAAGTTTTAAAGTGCTGAGTAAAATCAAAAGGCATAAGTAATTATTTTATTGCCTTTTGTTGTCGGGCCTTTAAAATTGAGAATTCACTGGTGAAAAGTTTTGAATGTCAAATATAAAGTGCTTGGTGCAGCTGGGTGAAATAATTAAACTTTTACAGGTAAAGACAAAGAATTAAAAGGATTTTAACAGGAGAGCAAAGCCATTTTTCAACTGCAGAGCAAAAGGGTAAAATGGAATGAAGACTTTCATGGAGATATTTTTTAGTTGCAAGGATATTTTAAATAGCAAGCCATGGATGAGGAAGGTCGTCATGATGAAGAATATTTTCTGTTAGAGGGGTAGCAAATGCAAGATACATGAATCTGGGAGCAGATTGAAATTTCTTTAGGAAGCAAAGGCAGTTACAGATCAAGGGAGCTGAAGATGCCAGATGTCAACAACAAATGTAGTTTTAGGGTTTCTCTTCTTCTATATCCTTTCTTCTTCTCTCTTCTTGTAGCAGGTTGCACATTTTTGGTTTTCATGGGAACACTTTTGTAACAAGGGTTCAAGGGTATAATGTTAGTTTTTCCGATTTCTGGAGTAGTTTGAGTTTTGTGATGAAGAATGTAATTACAACATAGTCATAGTTGAATGTAAATGACATAGTATTCTAAACTGGTTGTCTCCATTGTTCACTTAGCATAAATTTTGAATAAGAGTAATCAAAGATTGTCATTATTCAACTTCTTGTCTTTCCCTATATGTTTGATTGATGTTATTACTCTCATACAAAGAATGAGTTAATTTGTAGTAACACAAATGTTGGTTTATGCAGCTTTGTGCTAGGATTGCTAAGTATGGCTAGTTTCATTATTGATGTCAATGGTGTAATGCATCATCTGATAGGTATGATTATGAAAGATTGAATGTTGTGTTAGGTTTTAAATTACATGGTTTAGATGACTCCACCTTGGGATATAGCATTGGTCTCTTAAGCTTGCAGTTTCCTGAAACTGATTGTGAGCAATTATATTTTAAAATCAAAATTACTTACCAGTCTCATTTAATTGTGTGAAGAGTTTAATGAAATACATCTCTCACGTTTAAGTTAGGCATTACTGTAGAGGTCAGCCAAGCCTTTATAGTATTTTGTCTATTAAGCATGTAAAGGAGAATCATCTGTTTATAGTATACTGGGTACTTTGGCACACAAGAGTATCTGTAGGCATATTGTTGGGGAGACCCACCTTGGTTTAACATAGCCAGAAGTGTAGGAGATTTCATTCTTTGGCTGAATCTTGTTTATTAGCCAAATCCATCTTTGAGTTTGAATATTAGAAAGTGGCCATTCTATAGGACTCATTGCATCTGTTGATTTGGGAACCAACAGATTGGCAACTCTGCTTGGGAGAACTTTGAGTCTCCAGCTGTAGACTATTCTATTAAAAAGTCATATTATTTGATGATCTGAACATTTGGTTGAAATATTGAAAGAATTCATACCTGGAGAAAGAAATTGTAGCAGTGAACTTGAAAGTTTCACGATTTGTGGTGCTCTGCTAGTGAAAAGAACTCAAAAGGAAATTCATCTTTCAAAGAGCTTCGTGTTGTTTGACATTCAATCCTCTGTGAAGAGAGGTGGCGACTTTGTCTCAAGAACCTGATAAAGATGTGAAGAAAATCTCAAATATAAAAATATTTCCAGTCAAGAAGAAGAATCTACAGCAGCTGCAACACATCCAGCTATTCTCCATATTTTGGTTTTCAAGAAGCATAAACCTGTATATGAAAGCCATATTTGTAAGACTTGAAACAAATTGATTCCCTATTGAGTGAAAATAAGCACTAAGAAAGGGAATAGTAGTGATTATTACACATACTTTTGTGTTACTAGTTTCCAATCTCTATTATGAAGTATGCAATATTTTTGAAGAAACCCATTTAGAAGGTCTTAAGCAAGTAGAGATAAAAATTTGCATTGTAAGAGCTTAAGATCATGTTGTAAAAGAAGTTTGAGTTGCCCTATGTAATTGCAAAGTTGATATGAAAAAGGCTTGTAAAGGTTTAAGAAAATGTATCATCAACCTATGCATCCTAGTGTGCAGCCCTTGTCGTGTAATAAAAGAAGTTTCAACATTAAAGGGTACATGGCCATAAATTTTGATTGCATTTATGGTTACCCAAATGTTATTCCATCTAAAATCAAGGAATGCTTACCAAAATTTAGTGGTACAAAGTGTGAATCAGCAAGTAAGCATTTGCAACAATTCAACAATTTATTGGATGACTTTGAGGTAGATCATGAAGATGTAATCATGAGATTGTTTGTTCGGCCTTTAAAAGGAGATTCAAGAGATTGGTTCTCTGTTTTACAAACATGTTCTGTCTATTCTTGGAGTGAGATCAAAGCAGTGTTCATGGAGCAATTTGGTGAAAGAATCAGTGCTAGTTCTTTGCTCAATAAATTTATGAACATTGAGAAAGGAGAGGACGAGCTGGTCCTGACTACCAAAGATTTGCTTAAACATTGAGGGATATTCTTGACCTCTTGAGATTAAGTGATGCATTGTATGTTGTTGTTTATTTAGGAGCTTTTGATAATAAAATGAGCTATCTATTGAGAGATAAGGATCCCAAAACCTTGCATCAGGCATATGGGATAGCCATGAACATTGAAAACAACCGGAATTATGAAATGCATAAGGGTCATTTGAATACAGGTGTTCTTCCCCTAAGACCCCAAATATTGATGGAGGGTGTAAGTCAGAAATTAAAAATGAATGCCAAAGCACTTACACCCCTATTGTTTCAGCTTTTACATCATTCTATAATGCTGATTACACTAGGCTTGTTATGGGCTATGACTCAAACAATGATGTGAGTGAAGAGGACTTGTTCCAGGCTATGATTGTTCCTCATGTTAATGAAGAAGAGGTTAGTGAGCATCCAAATAATGTGGTGTGTGAACCCATGGATTGCATTCATGAAGTTTCAAATGCACTAAATGATGCAGCTGATAAAGAGATGGAAACAATTTCAGATATTGGGCATATAAACACCATGTAATGGAACTACTAGTTGTTCCAATGATGCAATCATAGAGAGGGTCCATCTATAGTCTTATGGTTCAGATGAATCTGGTAATTTGTTTGAAGATAAGAGTGATAATGAGATAATGTATTTATCATTCAGTGTGCTAGAACCATGTAGTTCTAATTACAACATTGCCAGGGTTGAAAATTTTGTCAATAGTGAGCCTAGTGTCATCGGGCCTGTTCAAACACAGTGAACTCATGAGGTTGATTTTGCTGATTGTTATTCTGTTCGTCATATTAGCTCACATGAAGTAGAGTTGGAAAACGTTACATCAGATGAGGATAACATTATCATACAAGATCTTGATGACACGAGTTCACTCTCAGATGATCGGGTTATGCATTGTGATGAGACTTTGAGTAATAGGATGCCAACATTTTTGGGTGATAGTGCTATAGAGCTTGAAGAGATTTCTGACCATGATATCTCAGAAATCTTAAATTTGTGTACTGAACAATCAAAGGATGAAAGGGAAGATAGCATTGGTTGCTATGAGTTCAGTGTTGATTGTTATTATGCCTATGAAGTCGACACTAATGGTGGTGTTTCAGAATATACTGATACTAGGGAAGATTTGGAGGGGGCAGAAATATTAATGTCAAAAATAAGTGTAATGGAAAATCCATTGTTTGAGAAACCTCCATCTTTAGTAGAGATGAGAAATGATGACCCTTATTGGTGTAGAGACAATCCACTCTTTGAGAATTATGATGATGCATATTACACATGGTTAGAATGTGGCCTTGAGCAAGCAAAGGAACACATTGGTGAACTCCTCGAGGGCATTTCCTAAAACTGTTTTACATTTGGAACAAGTATTGTAGGTAATATTAAATATCATGATGTGAGCTACTTGGAGGAGTATGAACATTTTCAGTTTCCAGTTTAGCTGGAAGGTATTTTTATGGAGCATGACAATGTGATGAAAAACAAGAAATGTTATTTTCATTATGAACATGTTTCATGTGATGAACATAACACATATGTGTCATGTGATGATAAAATTTTTCAGTTTGACATATTGTACAATGAAGAATGACAGAGATTATACTAACAATGGTATGCTCAAAAAAGTTGTGAGAAATGTCAGTGATAGTGATTATAATCAAGCAGATTTCAGTGGTCACCACTTTTTTTGCTTGTAAGAAGAGGGTTGTACTTGTTGCAGTGGTATGGCAGAGGTAAATGTAGGTTGAGCAAAATCAGTTCCTTCAACAAGCTAGTGTTTGACAGAGGCAAACATGGGACTCAAACTGAAAGGGAAGATAACATTGGTTGCTATGAGCTCAGGGCTGATTGTGATTATGCCTATGAAGAGGACTCTGATTGTGGTGTTTCAGAATATACTGATACTAGGGAAGATTTGGAGGGGGCGGAAATATTAATGTCAAAAATAAATGTAATGGAAAATCCATTGTTTGATGAGCCTCCATCTTCACTAGAGATGAGAAATGATGACCCTTATTGGTGTAGTGACAATCCACTCTTTGAGAATTATGATGATGCATCTGACACATGGTTAGAATTTGGCCTTGAGCAAGCAGAGGAACACATTGGTGAACTCCTCGAGGGCATTTGCTATAATTGTTTTACATTTGAAACAGGTGTTGCAGGTAATATTGAATATCATGATGCCAGCTACTTGGAGTATGAACATTTTTCAGTTTCCAATTCAGCTGGAAGGTATTTTTATGGAGCATGACATTGTGAAATCTTTTAGATTTTTCTTCTGAGTTTGAAGATTTTGGCTAAGTGTTTAATATTTCAAAAAAATTTCTAAGTGTTGGAAAATATAAAATATTCTAGTGTTAAATTTGATTTTCCAACCTTTTCAACCTTTTCCAACATTTTAATCATGGCAAAATTTTATTTTATCCATGGCAGTTTCTCTTGAAATTTGCTTGTCTTTATGGTGAATTTTAGGCTCCTCGTGCCAAGTCGAAATTCACTTCTCTCCATGCCATGGCGAACCTAGTCATCTTTATGCCATTCTCATCTTTCCTTGGATAGGGCGGACTTCATAGCTACTTAGCCATTTCTTCATGGGCAGACTTTACCTTGGTCTTGCCATCTTCTATTTCTTCCTAGGCAAACTTTAAGACTTCCTTGCCATCTTGCCTTTTTGTCTAAGGCAGACTTCTAATTGCTCTTGACATCTTATTGGCGGACTCCACTTGTGTCTTGGCATATTCTCTTGGCCAGGGCAGACTTTACCTTGTGTTTGGACATTTATTCCTTTGACACTTAACCATATTTTGATTTTTTGTTCTCCAAGGTATCAATAGTTAGCCAAATTTTGAGTTTTTCTTTCCTCTTGGCTGGTCAGACTTTTCCTTTGTCTTGCCATCCACTCTTCAAGCATGGGCAGACTTTATGACCTCTTGGACAAGGATGGGCAGACTCGTCTTCATGGTTGCCATTTCTCATCCTCCTTCCAGGCAGACTTCATCCTTGTCTTGACCATGGGCATAGTAGACTTTGCTTAGGCCTTGCCAAAGTTGGGCGGACTTGCTCTTGGATCATCTGGATCAAAGCCCTATTTTTTCTCTTTCTCTTGCCTTTTACTCTTGGAGGTGCAAAACTTTGATTCTGAAGATAAAACATTGACACCATGACTTGTGGAACCCTGGCACTTTCTAAAAATTAAAATTACTAAAAATAGAAAAAAACAAAAAGAAAAATTTCTTAAAATAGTAAATCTCGGATTGGTCCAAAGGTGCCAAATATAGAAAAAGCAAAAAGTAGAAAAGTAGAATCCCTAAAAAATAGAAAGTGTTAGAATTGACTCAAAGTAATGGCGTTCTTCATCCTCCAGACCTTCTGAGCACTTTGATGACATCTAGGCACTATTCTGGGCTTGGATTCTCTACTTGGCTTGGATGATTCCTCAAAACTATAACTTTATGAAATTGTAATGCTAAGGAAAAACCCTAAAAAAAACAAACTACTAGGGGTTCCCATTTGCAATGGGGTGATGTGTGAATTAAGTCACAACACATCCTTCCTCAGTTGCAACTTCATGCTTAGGTGCAAGCATGACTTGTGATGCTTTGTGGGCCTCCATCCTAGCTAAATGTTTGATAGGACACACACGTGAATGAACAAATTTCAAACTCTCATTGTTGGCTTCCTCTCTTTGGACTGCTTCTTTAACGACTACACTTTGGAATGGTTTGGTTCATGTTGTCCAAATGGAAACATGGTTGTTTTCTCCTCTAGTTTGTGTTGCTCATAATTTATTGATTCAAGAGATAAAATCTTGACATTAAGATTTGAACAGAAGTCTTGTATGATGCTGGAGAATATGCCTTTATCAATTTCCATCTTACTCTCCTCATTTTTATCAATTTTTTCTTTCTTCAAAACAAGGCTATCTTCATTTTGTTCTTGGTAGACCAACACCTTATCAAAATTGATGTTGATGTTAGTATAAGCACGTCTTCTTCATCTTGTTCAACAAAAGAAGGCAACTTATTAAACCAAAATGTAGACTCTTTTTCTTCACCTCCTCCTTCTTGCTTGTTATCATGTTCTCTAAGGTGATCTTGACATAAGCATTGAAACATTTTCTTCACCTTCAACAAAAAATGGAAGTTAGTTAAACAAGTTAGTCAAAACTTCACATTCAACATCTCTAAATTTCTTTTCAACCTGTTGTCCTATTTGATTATTCTCATCACCCTCTTGCAGCAAGTCTGATTTTCCTATACCACTTGGAGGTTCATCAGCTACAAGTTGCTCTTCTTTTGCCTCAAGAAACTCCTCTTCTTTCCCACTAAACCAACTACCTTGATAAATAGTAGGTCCTCCTTTGTAAAGGGAAATGATGCTAGGACAAGAAGGCTGATTTGGTGAATGGTTTTGAGAAG
>VDFB02356599.1:0-27256 GCA_007258455.2 Sequoia sempervirens | reverse complement strand
AGAATAATTTTATTATTCAAAAAATGGAGCTTTTTACATGCAGAGGATCTCAAATCCCCAAGTTCTACAACACATGCAAGTTACAGAAAGCTATAGAATCACATTTTCGCAATATGCAAGTTTGTCCCCAAAAGTTACCCAAAAATTAGAAACCCACCTATAAATAGAGTCTTTAGTTTCGTGGAGCCAAACAACATTTAAATTTGGAGTTAGGCGGTTTGGCTAAAATTACAACTGAAGTTCAAATTTCAAAAGAACACTGTAATTGTATCTTTCTAGAAAAGCGCCAACTTCCCGGCCATAACTTTATCCGGAGTCCGATACAACTGCTTGAATCACAAAGGTCTCAAGTCAATAACATGCTCTGGCTGAAGCTCATTCCAATTTTAGCAAGTTCTGTAATATTCAGGAACCTAAGTGCCTCAAATCTAACTCAGAAGATTTTCAGGTGCAAATCTGGGAAACTAAAACTGCAATATCTTTCAACCCAGGAATAAAAAATAAAAACCATAAATTGGGAATTTCATTATGACGAAAAGGGTATCCAAAAATGTAAAACATCTAAAAAATGAGAAACTTGAAATTTAACTATTTTTGGGTGATGCAAGATTGCCCTTACACTATTGGATGCTCTGCATCATGCACATCGCTTCATCAGAGGGAATCAAAACTATCTCCTCCTGACATGTGACTATGTTCTTGATGATGCTTCATTTGGAGTGTCGAAGGGACATTGAAGCAAGTCCCACCGATATGACTTGGTCTCTTCGACATAGTTTATATTAGGGTCCAACGACAAATGCGAGCTTAAGAAAATAACTATGGGAGCACAAATGGGATATTCACAATGGCGAATTTATGTGACACATTAAATAATAGGGTGCATAAAGGAATCATAGCAAGACACAAGTTAGGGAAAAAAAATACATGTATGATGGAATGTGTCCTAGGCAAAGATATAACATATAAATTTTGGGCCTGGAAAATGAATAGGACAAGGGTTAGAACTCTTTAGTGGACTCTTGGAACTAGGGTTTGACAAGCATTGAATGTAAGGTAGGTGAAAATTTTCCAGTCCCAACAACAGCTCTAGTTGGGGATGAATGGCTATCTAGAAATTGCACAAATCCAGAACATTTCTCTGGGTTGTAGACCAAAAACACAAAACTGTGCAAAACAAAGAAAACCAAAATTGGGAAAAAACCCTAAACTACTATGCATGGAATTTATCTTCTTTGAGAAAAGAAGTGTTTTAGAAATTGTCCATGCACTAGCAACTCCTGATTCTCACCCACCATGTTTTGCAAGTAATATGAATCTTCACAAAATTTTCCAAAATTTTGAAGGTTCCAACAATGGCTCCGACTAGGGATGTATGCCCCTTGCAAGAATAGCAAGAATTCAGATCTATGGTGGAAGAAAATCGAGTGTCTTGTCCATAGGGTAGCAGAGTCAAACTCTTTCACTACCTTGAATTGGTATGATTTGAAAAATCACACCACAACTGATGGCACTAGGCCACCAGAAAAGAAAAAGCTTCTATTTTCCTCTATCATATACTTTATTTTCATTTGACTGCATCAGGTCAAAACTAAAATCACTATCACTCTAAGCCTGAAGACAAACATTACCACTGGCATTCTAAAACATATCATTATATTTTCCCATACCAACATTAGTTCCATTAGAATGTATCTCACAATCAAGCATAAATTGAAAAATATCATCACCATGTGACAAACATCCACCATATTCTTTTAATGAAACATGTTCATACATAATGCAACTATTAGCATTGCCTATTTCACCATCATGTTTCACTGAAGATTTTCCCAAATAGATTGAGATATTGAAACACTCATATGTTGTCTCATAGCTAGTATCACACTACTACAAACCATGAGAATTATGTAAACAATCCTTCAACATATGGAAAGAAAAACATTCATATACTAGCTCATTTTGTAACGACAATTCAACTTTTTGGTGAGAAGAGTCATCAAGAAATACTTCATGAACATTATTATCCTACAAATTATCTTGTCTATTTGTGGAAGGAAAATCAAGTGGACATGTGCCATACTTAGTACCCGGAGGAACATCATCATTGTCAAAGTTTATCTGAGAAGGACACAAAAGCTCATGACCATTTTCATGTACATACCTCTAATATTCCATGGTCAATAAATCTGAAATTTTCTCACTGCTGAGTGAACATGCTTCTTCTTTCACATCTTCCACTACTTCTTCTTCTTGATCTCCATAAGAGCTGCAAGCACCACTTAGTTGCAAATCAAAATCCATAGGGTTTTCATTTTTATCATTAAAATCTAGATATTCAATGGATTCATCATAACATACACTGCTCATATCATATCAGAATGAATTTCCAACAACCTTGCCAAAAACATAGTCATAATCTGATAGGACTTCTATATTTTCATCCTTATTAACATTCAATCTGTCATTACAATTATTTTGACTTGCATACCCATCCTTTGTAGATTGATTACAATCATTACCCTCTTCATTGATGCAGGGCACACTATCCCTCTTTGTTTCAACTTCTAATTCATTATTGTCATTGCTATGAAAATGCATAAATGGTTGCACCTCCATTGTTTGATCATGAAATGCACTCAAATTATTATGTATTTTATTTTTAGGTGCACCCACCATATCATTAAATTGACCCCAAGCATTATCTACTTGTGTATGAGATACTACCTCGGCTGTAACATGCTTCTCATTCTTATACATCTTATTTATTGATGTAGTGTCACCATCATTTGACCTATATTCATCGATAGTACCATTGGTATCAATATCATGAAATCTCACCCTGAATGTATGTTCATACCTAGTCTTTTCAACAAAGTCAATCAACTCAACTACTTGACTTAGGAAAATGGGATTCCAATTTTTAGACCTTTAATTTAGATACATAAAACAACTCAATGTCGGGCTAAAGATATTTTCAAATGAGCCTATTACTACATATTTCTCATAGAATATCATAACATTTTTGAAAACTAGAATAGAAGTACCTAGAACAATTGTAGCAGCTGCTGACCCTTCTTCTGAAAATTATGCAGATCTAGAACTACTTTGTATCCTCCACCAAGTTCTTGAAATAGAGTCGCCACCTCTTCTAGAGAGGAATAAATTTTATTTTTTGGGTCTTCTCCAAAAGCAGAGTCATTTGCATCTTTCTTCACCACTACTACAACAAAAATCTATCCAGGTCTAAAACTTCAATTTTTGATTTTCACCCTTTGATTCTTGACTCTTCCCAATGATAATCACTTATTCCCTAGTGGATTCTCCAATCTATTGGTTCCCAAATCTATAGATTGCTAAACTCTAAAATTATTCCAAGCTTTGTCTTCAAGTTTAACAAGGATTTGGCCAACTAATGGAATCAACCAAGATGGTTGGGATTCCATGCCCTTTAGGCTCTTCTTCGCCTAGGTGGGTGTACCTTGATCACCAATGAATGCGAAATTTCAAAGATAAAAGTGGTGAAAATTAAGCAGATTATGACCTCACATAAATTTAGAGGGTTTGTTTAATTCCAATCTTCATCAATTCATTCATCCACTCATAATCTATTTCGCACTGGCATGAGGGTTTGAAATAGATAATATAAAACTAAATTATACTCCTAATACTACAATAGAAAATCTAAATTGTATTATAGAATGTGATACAAGGGATGGTTTTGGAAAATGAATTGATTGGTTCCTTTTTTGGATAATAGAGTCATAATTCAAATTGATATGTGTCTTCCTTCTGGGTATAACTCAAATTACTTGGCACAATACTGCTTATGAATTGCATAAACGTGTAAAGTTATCTTTTATCAGGTTCTTCTTACTTATCCAATTGAATCCTTTAGATTATTGTGACCTATTCAAAGGAATTTAATTCTTCCTTGAAGAAACCCTATAAAAAAATCACACAAAACATGAATTGTGTTTTGTCAAACCAGCCATATGCTTGATATGTTGATTTAAATAACAAGGAGAAAAAAAAAATGGAGACAACTAGGTAAAATTTTATCAATGATATTCAACAAGTAATTGACAACCAAAATTTAGACACTAGAGAAAGAAACTTTCTATTTATATGCTTCAACAAAAAGGCCTTTACAATTTCCTTTTCCAAAATCCAATTCCCCCTTCTAAAAGAAGAAGTTCCCCACGGTCTTGGTTTCCTTCTTATAGGAATGAAGGAAGCAACAAGCTTCAAATCATTCACATTCTAAAAATTGACTTTTCATATTCCCATCCTTTGGTATGACATTCTCCAATATTTATTTAGCTACTTGCCCCTTGTACTCCATTTGTTTTCATCTCTGTTCATTCCCATGTCCCTACTAGCATCCACTATTTCAATTTTTTTCTCGGGCTTTCCCTCTTTTGTGGTCACGATCAACTCTTTCTCCTATCAGCATGGGATTTTCTATCGTCTATTTGGTGCCTTGCGCCATGACCCATCTCATTCCTGCATTCCTCATGTGAAACCCTAACTTTGTCTTCACTGTATTGAAGAGACTACAACTTTTTTCTCATTGCTATCCATCTCTCTCCCTGATAGACCCCTTAAATCCATTGTATGCTTATTTATTTTTTCGGGATATCAAAGGGACTAAAGTCTCTTCAAAATTTTTATTGTAAGTTGTCTCTTCAAAAATCCGTTGTCATATCATATTTTTTGATTTCGGCCAATGAAGTCCTTTTCTCTCATATTTTCAGATCCAGAGCAATAAATGCTATGCATTTTGATGCACATCGCTTCATCTGAGGGACTCAAAACTGTCTCCTCTTGACATGTCACTATTTTTTTGATGATGCTTCATTTAGAGTGTCAAAGGTACATTGAAGCAAGTCCCACCAATATGACTTGGTCTCTTCAACATAGTTTATATTAGGGTCCGACAACGAATGCAAACTTAAGAAAATAACTATGGGAGCACAACTGGGATATTCACAATGGTGAATTTATGTGACACATTAAATAACAAGGTGCATAAAGGAATCATAGCAAGGCACAAGTTAGGGAAAAACCATACATGTATGATGGAATGTGTCCTAGGAAAAGATATAACATATAAATTTTGGACCTAGAAAATGAATAGTACAAGGGTTAGAACTCTTTTAGTGGACTCCTGGAACTAGGGTTTGACAAGCATTAAATGCAAGCTAGGTGAAAATTTTCCAATCCCAACAACAACTCTAGTTGGGGATGAATGGCTATCTAAACATTGCACGAATCCAAAACATTTCTCCGAGGTGTAGACCAAAAACACAAAATTGTACAAAACAAAGAAAACCAAAATTGGGAAAAACCCTAAACTACTATGCATGGAATTTATCTTCTTTAAGAAAATAAGTGTTTCAGAAATTGTCCATGCACTGAAAATTCTTGATTCTCACCAACCATGTTTTGCAAGTAATATGAATCTTCACCACATTTACCAAAAAATTGAAGGTTCCAACACTCTCTTAAGGGTGAATCAAAGCAAGAAAGTACACTTGAGTATTTCTTTTCACCCAAGATTGCATGAAGCACAAGGGAAGTGTATACATACTACAAGTGTATACAAGAAAAGTATACTTGAATGTTTCTCTTCACCCAAGATCGCACGAAACACAAGGGGAGTGGATACACACTACAAGTGTATACAAGCAAAGAAAGCACTCATTCATTTTAAGCACCAATGGAAGTGTTTGTTTGTTTTGTCGAATTTTAACCAATATTGTAAAATGAGGATGTGTGGGTCCAATTTTAACCAACTTTGAAAGTGAATTTTAAACCAAATGGAAATTTAGTGGTCCTAAAACATAAAATAAAGCAACATATGATGGGTTATAATTATCCCATAAGTGTAAAACACTTTTACAATGAATGGTCAAACGATATTATGCTCCTTCACTTCAATTTTTTTTCAAATTTGCAAAACCAGTTAGCCTCAAAAATAAAAACTAGATGTCAGTGGAATGTTAGAGAGCATATGGAGTTAAAAAATTAAAGCACATGTGAAAATTAGCTCTTCGTTTTCTTTACTAGTAAAAAGTGTCATACTCCACAATGGTGTCACTATAATTGTCAAAGGCGTCACTCTGGTGAAAAATAGTGTCACTCTGCATAGAAACAGAGAGCACAATGGCATTGGTATAAGTAAAGATGTTGCTAAATTTAAATTCATGATAAATCCAAAAATTAAAATGTGTTGCTATATTTAAATGCATCGCTAGATTTAATATGCATCCCTATAATTCCATCAAAGGAATCACTGTATGGCGACACTTTACAATGATGTCACTATAGCCTTCAAAAGCGTCGTTGTATCTAAAAACTCAAGAACATGGGAAACTGAAGAGAAATTCATCAGATTCAGTTAGTATAGCCCTCCTTATAGTGCCAAAATGTGATCATAGTCATAATATGAACTAAATATACTAAATACGAATGAATTTAAACTATATTTAATCCCCTAAGCCATGATCTCAATGAGATGTTTGGAAGTATCAAGAAACTAAATAAACCATTAAAGTAACATGAAATGAACACGAAAGCATGAAAGGAAATCTATTCTAATACTCCAAACCCTATCCCATTGGGGGACTGATGCCACATTGATGTGGAATGGTGACCTTTTCCAATCTCTTAGATAATATGAGCCGTTCCAATCAATTTTATTGATGAAAACTGATGAAACTGATGAAATATGAACAAAAAATGGATGCAAAACTATTTTAACATGGTGAAAATGAGTGCTAAATGCTACAATGCTTGATGGAGATGGATGAAAGCTATGCTAAATGGAAACAAAGGTCAAAGATGCAAGCCATGGATGCAAACTTATGCTAAAATGGATGCAAGCTAAGCTAAAATGGGAGCCATTAATGGATACTTAAGCTAATATGGATGAAGATTAAGCTAAAATTATACCAAGTGTGGATGCAAGTTAGTATAAATTTCAACAGCATAACTTTTCTTTGAAAAGATGGATCCCTTTTTCTCTAAATGGTGAAGTATTTATAAGAGAGCAAATGAATAATTAAGGGCTCAAATCGATTTGATCAATCAATGGTCAATATGGAATCAAGGGTGAAGGAATGGATCAAGGATTCTCATCAATGGATGAGAATAAAAAATCACATGGATCAAATAAAGCATTAAGGGCTCACAATGATTCAAACAAACACACTTTGTAGCAACTTTGAAAGTTTGTTAGGAAAGAATATTCCATTTTTGGAGCCAAATAGAAGTTCATATTCCTTTGGAATATTCCCTATGCAAGTGGATGGGTGACGAAAATTAGTAATTAGTAATTAAAACTAAGTTTTAATTGTGCAAGATGAGGAATATGAGGATTGTCATTAAATAATTAGTTTATTTAATGAAAAGGGGTTCAAATGGCACTTAATTAAATAATTTATGATTATTTAATTAAATGAGAGGACATAAGGTGTTTAAATGAAATAATTTGTATTATTCAATTAAACAAGATGAGAGGTGAATGTGAAAGAGTGCGAATTAACCTAATTAGATCAATTAGATTAATAGATGAAAATGATGTGTTTAATTAAATAACTAGGCTTATTTAATCAAATAGGTGAAAAGAAGATGAAATTCAGGATGAAACGATGTTAGTGACCAGATTCAAGTGTGTAATACTATTCAATGCAATTCTAAGTGTCTACAATTGGATCCTAATTATCTTCTTGATTCAAAGGTTTTGTTTTACTTATGTTTGGCTCTCTATAAGCAAATACATTGTTGATTTGAAGTTATCACTTCTCCATTGAGAGCTATGTTTCACAAACAATGTAATTTGCTAAATGACCTACTAATTGACCTCATGTATTAAATAAATATATGCAGAAACTAAACCCCATTATTCCCTAATTGACCTTTCACACCTCTTCAGCGTACCCATTGCACACCAAGGTGCAATTGCTAGTTAAAGAAACATGGTAATCAAATAATCTTGAGATATTATGGTATAAAAGTATATTCATAAATGTTTAAGGAAATTTAAAAATAAAATAAGATAGATTAATTTTAGATTTAATGTTGAAGTAATCATAAGAGATGGTACATGATGATTCATTTTTGTGTTAAAATTTTGTAATCTTGTTAGATGATTGTGCTTAAACTAATAAATATATTGTTTGATGTTTTGGGTTATTTTTATTGTGTGAAAATAGTCTTTATGTATTTGGATTTGAATTTAGTGTGTAAAATAATTTTTTGTGTGTGTTGGTGTTGTTAGAACATAATGTTATTAGGGGTCATACCCTTTTAACATTTATATATTGTTCTAATATAAGGTTATAAAACCTTATATATTATATGCTTATTAAGCATATCCCATTTGAAATAATTATACCCCAAATAATTAGATTAGTGATTATTTATATATGGGGGTTATTGAATAGGTGTGACTAATACCCTTTCAAGTATTATGTCACCCTTCCTCCTATATTTAAGGAGGTTCTCTCTCATTTGAGAGGGTGGAATTTGGAGATTATATTGTGAACTATATCGCTATGCACATTGTTAGGAAAAGTTGTGTTGTACACCTTGCAAAATGTATTTAATATAATTATTCGTGGGGCCACTTTATGTTGCATGTAACATTGAGGCATAAGTTAAGTTGCTAAAATGTAATTATTTAATATTGGGGAAAATAAATAAATAAAGTACCTAATATTAAATAAGGGGACATGGTTTTGTAATCTCATGGTTTTAGTCACGTGGTTTTGTGTAATACCACTTAGTGGTTTTGTGGGAGCTTGCTTCTATAAAAGCAACCACAAAGGTAGTTATTGATAGATGCAATTTTGCATGTTAGCTTTGATTAGCATTTGTGAGGGTTTGAAGCATGGAACAGGATGTGTGGTTGCATGCTTGTTCACATGGATTGCTTGGAGAGGGCTTGTTGCTTCAATGGTGTTCATGGAGACTCTAAAGATGTATTGTAATCTTTATTGTCTAATAATACATGAGAGATGGATGCTTTTGGAGGTTGGGTTTTTTCCCTCTTGAGGGTTTTCCCAAGGTATATCTTGTGTCATATTTTCATGGGTATGTTGTCTATTCTCTTGCATGTGGATTTTGAATACTTAGTTGCATAGATTTCTCTTATGGGTTATGTGGAAATTGTCTTTAAATGGCTGCAAGTTTCCAACACACATGAGGTATTATTGGTCATGTGGAAGTATGGAGAAGTGTTCCCCAGGTTTGGTCTATGTTATAATAGACCATTACATTGTAAGTGTTTTAATTAAAATGAACAATGTTTTAATTAAAATGATTCTTTATGGGGTTTTTTATATGAAAGAGTTTTCCCCATGTATATATTGTCTAATGTGTAAAATCTATGTTTGTATTATTATCGTTTTATTTATTTTATATTTTGTTTATAATGATTAGTATCTTAAGATCCTAAATTCTAATATGGTATCAGAGCATGTTAGGCTATACTAATCATTTTTACAGGTTATACTAGAAGACATGTTGAACTTCATGGGAAACATCTTTATGCTAAATCAACACGTGGAAGGCCTTTTGTGTAATACATATGGTGTGCCTTTTCTATTATTTTTCATAGAAGCTAGTTAGGCATAACTAATATTTTTTTTGTAGGTTATGTCATGAAGTAGCTTCCAAATACCCATAAATTCAAAGTTTCCACATTCAAGTAAGTATATTTCATAAAGCTAGATTGGAAAGGATGTGTTTATTTCTTCTATTAGTAATTTTTAGAATCATGTACAACCATTCACATATTTTTTGACATTAGATAAGAAAAAATTTGAGATAAATGACAATTAAAAAATTTCCTCCCAGTGACAACACTATGATCAAACAACTCTCTATATTCTATTTTGATTGATAAATGCAAACACTAATCAACAATAATTAAAAATAATGATTTAAATTTTCCAAATCAAATAAATATTAAATGGGTACTTAGACCTTCCAATAGATTACATAATGAATGATATATGCAATATTCAAATGATAAAATATGATATCACCTAATGTAAAGTTTCATTCCCTTTAAAAAATTGTACAATACATTAACAACAAATCAATTATTAATCTATAAAATATTCTTCATAACATCCAAAAATTAATGAAATAAGACATTCAAAGTTATACCTTATTTCTAATGCCCCACCATGCAACCCTAGGGGAAGTTGCAATTCACTAACCAAACGCAACAATTTTTTTTTGTTAAAGTGCAATAACGTACAAGTTCGCTACACATTGCCAACATCCCCTAAGGCTACGAGACAAAGATTACTTAAACCCGAATTAAACAACCAAGGAATGAAAACATAACATCATTCAATTAAGGAATTAAAGTACATACATTCCATATAGGATAATTACATCAAAGACTAATAGATACAACATGATATCCAATAACGATTGTTTACAATATAATTACAACACTCATTCCCCGAATGAGGTAAATCAAATAAGCATGATAATATATTACAATTTCCACCTCGATACAAATGAGGGGTAATGAAATACAAGAATAACTGGAATGAAAGAACTAGAAGAGTAACAGGAATCAACGAGCTCCCCAACATGAAAGTCTCGTCCACATGATCACGATCAAAGCCAACGGTGTAAGGTGCACGTTCCACCCAACCAAGTGAAACCCAAAGGCTCACCCCCCGTGCTAGGAGATAGTAACAAGGATTTCTGGTCAAGACCAACTACCTCTAGACAAAGGCTAAACATAACTGAACCGACTCAAATACCAAACAACATCACTTAACACAGTACGAAAACTCACAAGACAATACATTGCTTCCAGGTTACATAGGACAAGTACACCATTGTACAACACACAATAACTGACTAACTGTTGACGTAGGGAGAGTGTCATACATAAATTTCCATGAGTTACCCTAGCTCAACCTTCCTAGGCTACCGGACCCCCATCATGGGTTACCCTGGCTTGCCTCTACCGGCCGCCGGACCCTCATGCAAAACTATGTGTCTCATCTCATCTCGAGCCTTAATAACACATACTTCATGAGAGAGGCATTCATTAACTTTATTAGTGTGAAGTTCCCCATTAATTCTTTTAGATTATCACTTGATTAAACCCTAAGTGAGTTACCCTGACACCTCTTTGGGCATCGGACCCCCACAAAGGGCCACTCTCCTACTAACAACACTGGGATACAAAGCCCCCAATCTAAGGGTAGACAACATGCACAAACTGATGACCAATTTTGACCTTAACACATAAGGTCATACAACACATTTGTAGTACTTGGGTATCCATGACATACCACATATCTTGTTTATGATAACCAGGTGATAACACAACTACCACCACATGCACTACCCAAAGCAATCACAAGGTTGACTGACATACCGACAACCGTTACTTTTAACAAAGACAACCTTAATGGGATACTTACATAAACAAATGATTTAAAAGCCCAACATCAGGAATACTAGAAATAAGACTAGGGATGTATTACAGACATTTTTAGAAAAACAACTAACATTAAGATTTCGTAAATCCAATTCACTCATCAACATAGTGTATTTGACTAATTAATTAAATCATATTCTTTTCGCACTCACATGAAAAAGAATTCAAATCACATTGTGAAACATTACAAAATCTCAAACTAAACATTTAATTTTCATTTGCTCAATCAAACAAACGGATTTAAATACCATCTCTTTAAATGAAACAAACATTAAAATATTTCAAATCATTTATTTTTGATCTAATATTTACAATACTCACAAAATACCCATATTTAAATGCACGCATATATTAACATATATATATATATATGGTTATATATCCTTATGTATATATAACTACATATATATATTAAATATATATAAAATATTCAAATAAAACAATAACTAAAAATCTAATTATATATATTAAGTACATATATATACTATATATATATATATATACATATACACATATTATCTATTTTAATATACAAATATTATAATATATAATATATATACATATATATTATAACATATATAATAAAGTTAAATATTAATACAATGCAAGTTTTAAATAGGGCCGAAGCCCTAAGGGCATGCAGCCCTGCCTCCCCATGGCAACAGTGGCTATGTGCAAAGCACATAGCGCTGCCTCCCATCAGGTGGCAGAGCCTGTGTGCAAAGTACACATCGCCGCCTCCTTGCGGGCGGCGATGGCTGTGTGTTTACACAAAGCGCCCGCCTCCCTCCTGGCGGCAGCCACGGTGGCGGTGGTGGTGGGGGTTGGTTTTCCCACCCCACAAAACAATAAAATTTTATTTTTTTATTTTTTTAATATAAAAACTTTCATTTCCTTTGAATAGAGAAATTTTCAATAAACATTTCCAGCTCAAATTAGAAAAAAGAGCAATACATTTTGCAAAACTCAAACAAATTTTCCCAAAGAACAAAAGGGTCTACAGATTTAATTTAAAATGGAGATTTTTGATGGGTTTTCTTCCTCTAATTCACAATTAAATCCAACAATTTGACCACTTTCAAAAATAAGATTTTCAAAAATAAGAAATGCATAAAATTTCAAACATTGCACCTTATGTTTTCTCCAAGCTTCAAATCCTTCAATGGAGATTTTCCTTTTTCAATTCAGCTTCACCAATCTTCAATCTTTTCTTCCCAATTTCTTCCAAGAAGTTCAATCCAAGTTTGCTCTCCAAAATTGCAAATTCAAAATTCAAAATAAACATGAATTACCTTATGCAATTCCTTCTCCAAATTTGTCAAACCCCTAATTTTGAACTCACCCACCAAAACTTATTGCTAAACTAGATATTTTATTTTTACAATTTAATAAAACAATTTTCATTTCCCATTGCAATTTGCATAATATTAATTTTAAACAAAGATCTATTTTTTTTTCAACCAAATGATAATTACATTTTTTTTTTCTTTTCACAAAATTGAATTTACCCATTTACATAAAAATCATTTTTAATTTTATTTCAAAAGGAATGCAAGGCAATTTCTATTTTTGATTTGATCTCAGTATTTAATAATGCTAACACAACATTTTAATTTAATTTATCAATAAATAAATCTAATCCATGATTAGATTATTTTATTGATTGAATTAAATTAACTAATTAATTAATAAGCACTCATTTATTTATTTTGACAAAGCAAATAAATAAAACAAACACCATTTATCTTGCAAATTTAAATACGCAAGTAAGGAGGGAAGAGGCAACAAAGAAATTAACTTATCCCAACTAACAACCCGATGACACACTATGACTAGGGTGATGACTTGACACAGAAAACCTAGTTACTATCTCCCAATCGATACCGTTGGTCGATGGACACGCTCAAACCTGTGAAACCAGGTGGAGTCGATGTCCTGTACCTGCATCCTGCACACAATACGAGTGTCGAAATATGCATATAATATATTAAAACACACCGTGAAAAAGGGAATCGCGGAATCACAGGGCGCTCGCATGCGAGTGATGTGATCCCTTCCCCTTCACCAATACAGTATAGCTAACTGAAACATCTAAAATCCATGCTATAATCGAAAGTGTAAAGCATCATCAATTCACATACATGCTAATCTAATCCATGACATGCAATAATAATAATGACCAAATAAAATACCATCACACCAAAACATAATGTTTACATCGCTTACAATTAGCGGTCAAAAGTAACCAAGTTCCACAAACAAAGTGATAACAAAATAAACATACATAGAGAAATATTGTTCGATCAAAAGAGCAAAATGGAGGGGTGTTACATTATTTCTAATATCATAAGTCTAGATACTCACAAGGAGGTCCTATTTTTTCATTCCCATATTGTTTTGATCATTCATATTCCTTATTTAAAAAGGAAAGACTTGTCCTTTTATGAAAGGTTAAAGAGTATTAAAATAAGTCATGAGCCTTCATATATCACACATAGCGTTCAAACATTTAACTACTTACACTCTTTACTTCATTGATTATCCTAAAATATCGAAAGGGCCTTTAAAAATTGTGCGTCACTTCATCTAGTAAATGAGAATTCCTACAAATCAGTTGGCTTATTATTTATGTTCATTAAACTCTCCACACATTTTTTTGCCTCCTTCCTACCATCAATCTCTATACTTACCTCAGATAGAATTATCATTTACATGCATGCTATTTTTTCTTTTCCTCCAAAGATTTGTCTATGGGTAAAAGCACAAACCTGTGTCACACTTTATAAAGAAATCGGCCAACAGCAAAAAAAATTATGAACTTCGACCACATAAAAGTGGTCTTTATGTTTTGAATTTCAAAATGGTGTAAACTAATAAAATGTAGAACTTTTGGTGTAGTTTATTCCTGTAATTTTTAAAAATTAAAAAAAAATTGTTTTTATTATGTTTTTATCAATTTAAGGACAAATTTTGGAATGCTGAAAATTTCATAAAAGAGTGAATTCACAGGCCGTCAAGAAACAAAATGAAAAAAACTTCATTTCTCCCTTTTTTTTTTCCAAATAGGTAATTTCAATATCTTGTGCATGGAAAAAAAAAACACATTTTGATGTATATTTTTCTCGTAATAACGTTTTAAAGTCAAACATGTTAGAATTTGACAGTTTTGATGGACCGTCAACTAATTTAAAAATTTTCAATCATTTTCAAAAAACAAAATATACCCTTTTGAAATAGAACATACCCTTTTGAAGTAGACTCTCCTCTTATGCCCCATATAAGATTTAAAACATTTTAATAAGTTTTACTATTTTTTTTTAATATCTAATCAACCTCTTTTTTATTTTTAAAACCTACTTGCATTATTTTAAAAATAAAACATATTAAAACTAATCGAAATATTATAAAAATTATATATTTGGATTCTACACTTCAAGCTCTACAAAAGGGTATTTTTATTTTTTGCAAAAAAATCACTCTAACTAGAGAAATACTCTGCCAAAGATGAATGTTTAAGAAAATTCTGAGAAATGATGAGTTGGTTGCCATGTAGGATGCCAACTAGACATTTTCGGCCAACATATTTTCGGCCGAAACTCTCTCGACCGGTAATGGATCGGTCGAAAACTAATCGGTCGAAAACCTATCGGCCGATAAGTACTCGGCCAAAAATAACTGAAATAAAATAAAATTATTTTCTTTCTAATTTCTCAAATTAAAAAAAAATTAAAAATAACAAATATTTCAAAAATTTCTCGACTGTTTTCGATTAAAGAAGGTTTATTTTGACATTTTAGAAGGTTTATAATTTCTGAAATTTACAAGACTTATTTCAGCAAAAAAAAAGGCATTTGGAGAAGAGGAGAGATATTTTTAAGGTATGTATTGATCTTCAACTTATTTATTTGATTATGTTTTTATGAAAAATGCATTTGAAGTTTGTTTTCACTATTTTTTTAATTAAAATATTAACATCAAAGAAATATTTATAGAAATATATTTATAAAGAATTATATAGAAAGAAGATTATTTTATTTTATTTAAATTATTTATTGAACAATTATTTTATTTA
Source organism: Sequoia sempervirens (assembly GCA_007258455.2). Taxonomy (NCBI): domain Eukaryota; kingdom Viridiplantae; phylum Streptophyta; class Pinopsida; order Cupressales; family Cupressaceae; genus Sequoia; species Sequoia sempervirens. The sequence continues at coordinate 11,702 of VDFB02356599.1, read as the reverse complement.
TTTAAAAATTGTTTGAATATGAATACATTTGTTGTTTTCACTATTTAAATTCTTAGATTTCATTATTATTGATCACCAATTCTATGTTCTTCCATTCTTGTTCTTACATGTCCTCCTTAAATACCTATGTTTTTATTAAATTTACCTTTGCTTTTACTTTTATTTCCAATATATATACATAAAATTAGCATACTTATGAAATTAGTAAATTTATATAAAAACATCAAAGATATCATTATCAAGAAGTTTATTTATTTATTTATTTGAGAATTATATATAATTTTAAGTGTCTCTTATGTAAAATTATATATTTATAAAGAATTATTTCAAGAGAATTATAGAGAATTTTATACACATGTATGTATTATTGAATTAAAAATATTTTATGTTTTGCATGTTTATGTTTAGTAAAGACTTTTGTTTAAATATTTTATGTCTATGTTTTGCATCTAGTTACAAGCTTTTTAAAATATTTATGCTATATTACATGTACATGTTTCATGGAAAGCTCATGTGTGTACAAATTTGTATGTAGGCATAAATTCAAATTTGAGTTTAATTTGTGATGGCAAATCCAAGGGCTAGATCGAGGAAGCATGATCGAACACGAGTAAGACAAATAAAGAGAAAAGCAGATGAAGGAACATCTACTGAACAACAACCCATGAAAAATATTGATGATCAAGGTGACGTACATGTACAAGAACAAACTGAACCTAGTACTAATATAAATTTTTTGGACTATGGTATGGAAAATTTGATGGAGATGGATGAAGATTCTCTTTTCAATAATATTTCATTTGAAGATATGTTATCTGAAAGCACATTTAAATTACACTTTAAAAAAATATGGAATGAATTTTTTGAAGAGAAATCTCTAATTGGAAGAGCATAGTTAGTTACAAAGTTATTTAGACAAAAAAAAATTTCCCCTATTTTGGAGTTGTTAGGGGTTGATAATAGTGGTACACACATTTCAAAACAAACAATTGTTGAAAACCCAGAAGAAGCATTGGAATGCATTGAAAAGAAGAGTCGATCTAGTGATTTAAGTGTTGCATGTAGAGTGTTGATGACTGTAATTTCTAGTAAGAAATTATCACATAGAAGACAAGTTCAAGCAATTTTTGAATTACTAAATGTTTCTAGGAGAACTGTTCAAAGGTAAAAGAGAAATGAAATAGATGGAAAAATTGAGAAAAATTGGGTAAATATTTGTAGGGTTCCTCAAAAAGATAAAATTTCAGAAGATGTAAAGAAACAGGTAGTTGAATATTGGACCACCCACTCTCATGTTTCTTCCAATAGAAGGGATACTGTACAAATAATAGGTGATGATGGTACAAAAAATTCTCATCCAATTTTTTTTTATAGATACAACACAAAGTGAACTTTTTGAAGCATTTAAACAAGAATTTTCAAATGTGAAGATTTGTCAAAGGATGTTTGAAATACTACGACCATCATTTGTACGTATAAATAAAGTACGTGAAACTTGTTATTGTCGAAATCATGTTGAATTTGATCTACACCTACAATCATATATAAAAGTTATGGCAACAATTGATCAAAATTTAGCCATCCCTGGAAGCACAACACAATTTGTGAAGTCTCTTCTATGTGAAAAATCAGAAAATTCTGATGAATTCAACGTTCAGTGTATAAAAAATGTATGTAATGATTGTGGAGATTTGAATAATCTTTTACATGTTGACAATAATGAAATGAAAGTTACTTGGCAGAGATTTGAATATGAGACATACTTAACGAAGTCAGGAGTTGAGGCCAAAAAAATTGTTCTCAAAGAGAGTGGATTGCCTTACAATGAATTCATGAGTAAATTTCGCAATATCATATATCCACATATCCAACATTGTCATGGTGCAAGATGGCAAGCTAAGCAATTTCATTATTCAAAGAATTGTTTTCCACCAGGTTGTATTTTCTCTATTGTAGATTTCTTTGAGAACTATACATTTAGTCCTCAAACTGAGATCCAAAGTCAATATTATCATTCAGAGCAAGTTGCAATCTTCGTGCAAGTTTGCTACAGGCATGCAAAGTTAGTGGTCAATGGAATACAAAGTAGCAAAGATGATAGAATTATCATCAAAGAGGTTCACTTTTATATTAGTGATTATACGAATCATGATAGAAGCTATGTAGCTCATTGTTTCAAAATGTTTTTTGAAGACCTAAGACAACGTGGCATAAATCAAGAACAACACTGGATATGGTCTGATGGATGTGCTGGTAAGTACATTATTTTTTAAATTATTTTTATTTAATTTATATTTACTTTTAACTTTGAGACTTAAATTGTTTGATTGCTTAAATCTATATATATAATTACTTTTTTGAAGCTAATTTGGTTTTCAAGTGTTTAATTATTTGTAACTTCACGGGACAATTCAAGTCTGCAAAAGCCTTTGCTTGGTTAAGCAGTCAACATGCTAGACGCAACACCAAATTTTTGTGGAATTTTTATGAGAATGGACATGGAAAAGGAGAGCACGATGGAGCAAGAGCATGTGTGAAGCGTGCACTTCGTCAACATGAACTTGCTGGTATGTAAAGTTTTCACCATATATATATATGTCCAATTTAGCTTGATATTTTTTAAAAGATTAGATATATATATATATATATATATATATATATATATTTAATTTAACTAAATTAAATTATTTTAAGTTCCTTGAAAGTAATAGGTGACAAATTGTGCCAACTTGTGTGTAACTTGTAGGTAATGCCATACGGAATGCAAACGAAATTGTTAAATGGTGCAAAAGTCATTTTTTCTGCTCGCGACTCAACATACAACACACGATATTTTTGGGAAGTTACAGGTATGTATGTCTAGTCAAAATTTGTTAAAACTTTGAATTTCAAAGTTCAAGTACATACATGATTTCAAATTGAATTTTCAAGTTTGAATTTAAATAGATATTGATCGATCAAATCCTTATAATTGTCAAGCAATTCATGGTATTAGAAATCTGCATCAAGTCATGATAATAGGGAGTAGTAGGCCTAATGCAATTAATGTGAGAGAAAAAAAATGTTTTTGTGTTGATTGCATTGAGGACAATACAAATATTGATCAATGTGAGAATATTAGAGATGGGTATGTTTCACAATGGGATATGAAACAATTAATATCAATGCCTCCTTTTGCTAAAGATGACAATGTTGATGTCTACAATCCACTATATTCAGCTGATTACAAACATGTATCTGATTTAGTTGTCACAGGTATAAAAATTGATTAATTTAGTTAAAATCAAGATTTAAATATATATATATATATTCTATGTTTAAGTAAGTTTCAAATATAAAATATAAATTTTTACAACTTAAATGTATAATTTACTTTAAATATGTATATATGTGGTGTGTGTACAAAATATATTTTCGTTGTAGTTGTAGATCCTAAAAATGCGGAAGGTGTAGATTACTATCTACTAAGATGTACGAAACCAAAAAAAAATTGGTCAAATTGATGACAGATGGTGATGGACAAGAGTATCCCATTGGATCAATCGTTATTGAAGGCACATATTATCAACAAATAAAGATAGATAAAAATGGTATTATACTTGTTGATTATACACTAGGACAAAAGGTTCTACATTACAGTCACTTAGTTTTGGCAACAAAAATAAATTTAGAAACTTTACCGAAAAGAGGACGTGCCAAAAAAGAGTGGAGGTTGCCTATTGAAGATCACAAAAAGATTTTAGAGATAATTAAAGATAGAGAGGATCCAAATTTTATGTACCAGGAGCTTTAAGTTGTTTTTGGATATATGTACACATTTATGACTCTAGATCTATAATATATATTTTTATTGATTAGACATGTGACATGATTTAGAATGGGTTTTTTTTAGAATGTGACATGTATGTTAGATCATTTATATGCTTGATACAAAACCTAGTGACTTTAAAAATGTTTTCATTTACATTTTTCCTAAATTCCTTTAAATCATCTAAATTTCCAATTGCATTTTTACATGTTGGACATGGTTCATTCTTTTAAGTTCACTCAAGAATCTCTAGAAATTCCTTTATATCATCTCTAGATTCCTTGATTGTATTTTTATGTTTGACATGGAATTGTTAAACTTTCACTTTCAAATCTTTGAATTTAAATATTTGTTCAACTCGACTTATATACATGAGCTAGATACACAATTTGTACAAAACCTAGTTTATGTTCCAATTTTGCATTTAAATTTAAATGTTCCATGGAATTCTTAAGTTCACATGAATCTTTCAGTTCATTTGAACATTCAACTCCAAAAACTTATATAAGTATCTAGTTGATTTGGTGTTTGAGTGGTGAAGAATCTAGACATAAATGTTGTCTCTAGTTTTCTTTATTTTTTATACATTACTAATTGACGACATTCAATAATTTTAAATGGTTATCTAGATTTTCATGTAGCCTAATCATCACATCCTAATTTTATTATTTTCATTAGGTAATCATCCCTCATCCTAATCATCAAGTTAAGATCACTTTATCAAGTAATAACCCATTTAACCATAATCATCCTAGAATCATTTAAAAATTATGCATCTAGATCCATCTCAACCATACATCCATTCTCCATCCTTAATAAAAAATCATCACTTGAACATCAAAATTTGGTTACTTGGTCTCAATCTAGTCCATACATCATATTGTCCTTTCGTCATCACCCAAAGCTTTCAACATCTAGGGACCTTATCCTTAATCTGGACTATCATCCATTTCAAATCCAATCTCCTAATAAAAAATCACTTGACCTTATAATTTGATTTCATCTTTAATCCAAATTTTCTTAAGAACATTAGCTCCTATCTTTTAAGTATAGTTATCAAATCCATTTTGTTAATGTTAGATTGTATCCAAGTTCTCTTGGTTTGGTCTTTCTTGTTCACCTCAAGGTGCATTGGAATATATGAACATTGTAGTGAATCATAGTGATGGTGTTTGGGGTGCTTGAGATAGCTACATTTTGGCATCAATTTAACTTTGTTTACCATGTATAGCTTGAGACCATGTATGTAATGGTCCATCTTTCTAGTACAATTAAATATGGATTGATCAATTTTTAATTTATATAGAATTGTCATCCAGGAAGATCTAGATACTTATATTAAATGTGCATAACTTTCAAGATTTAAATATATCAATTTCCAATTGCATATATATAAATGTTCCACATGGAATTCTTAAACTTTCAAGACTAGAAATTTGATTTCATTTACATTCAACTCCACTTATAGCTTACATGCTTTCTTTGAATTATATGGAATTCTTAAGTTCACTTAATATATATATATATATATATATTATTTGATTTCATTTACATTCAACTGGACACAAGTATAGCTCATCATCTAGTTCAAGAATTCTTTGCATGCACATTCAAATGAACATGTGTATTAGATTATATGGAATTCTTAGGTTCATGTATAGCATGATATATGCACAATTTAAATGTATTTAACCTAGACTGACTTTAAAAATGAACATTTAGAGCTTTAAAGAATTCAAGAACTATCATCTATTTCCAATTGCATTTTTATGTTCTACTTTAAAATATAGCATTAATCTCAAGCATATTTGCATTCAATTTTTTCTATTTCTTGACCTATTTATTAAAGACAAATTCATTTGAACTATTTATTTAAATTAATTACATGTACATGTCCATCTTTTTAAATTTACAAATAGCAACCATTAGATAGTGGAGTCCAACATTTTGATTTCACAATGTAAATTTAGATATGTACAACAAGTGCATTTGAACAAACCATAATTTAAATTTAAATAAAGGTACTTGTTCCTTGCTAAATAAATAAAACCATAAACTAATAATGCACGATGTATTTATAGATGTAATGTAAGTGAACATCAAACCATAATAATGCACATATATAACAAACCTAGATTCAAACCATAAAACATAAATGTATGAATGTGACATGTAAATCATAACAAGTATATATGTGTACCATAAAACATAAGTACAACACATGTGCAAATGTCCAATACATAAATCATAAAAAGTGTCTCCAACATGTAATAATATGATCTCAAACATGTAATACTATAAAACAAATCTCAAAGAGAGGGATGCCTGGTATGAATAGAATCATCAGATCTTTGGCCCAATCTATCCCTCGATCTTTGCCTTGACCTCTCCCTCGATCCATGGCTTGATCTCTCCCTCGATCCACAACCCGATATCTCCCTCGATCCATGGACTGATCGCTCTACTGATCCAAGATGTGTGGATCCATGTCTTGATCCAAGATCTCCCAATATGTGTCCTGGGCCTCGTCCCAACCCCTGCATGTGTTCAAGTACATATATGTAAAATTATCTAAAATTACAATGTACTTGAGTTCAATGTGTTCAAACTTAAACATCAAGTAATTAATTTTTTATTAAATTTAAATGTACCTCATCTACATACTGTGCGGGATTGCCATCATGCTCCAAATTTCCAAAGTCTGACAAATCACCATACTGCTTAAAATTTTCAAGTACACAATTTCAATCAAGAGTTTTTAAAATGCATTACATAATTTTTTAGAACACAATTTTATATATGTATTTAAATTATAAATTGAAAGTACCTGTCGTGCCTGCTCGATGGCTCTACCAATTTCACTAAGTTCACGAGAATGTAAAGACATCACAGGGGGCTCTATAGCATGTACAGTATCAATGAGAAAAAGAAGCCGACTATATGTCCCATGGACAAGATCAGGTGTCGCAGTAGCCTCAACGTGACCTGTAACATCTTGACGACTACCTGGACAAGCTAAAGGATCAATAGAAACATGATGCACATGGGATCCTGTAGGCTGATGTGGAATATCTTGAGCTACATTTTCCACCCCGTGGCTCGTATGTGTATGAGGATATCGCTGTCTAATAAAGTCTGGAACCCTATCAAGAGAAATACCATGGTCCTCACTGATAACCTGATATGTTGCTAGTAAATCCAAAATTAAGAGTCTACACATATTACGCAGAGTCGTGTGGGTCATATGCTCGACATCTGCAAGAGTAGGTAGATCAACACTAATAAATGGATCATACGATGCAGATGTAGCCTCAGTGGGAGGAAGGTTGATCCACAAGCGTAATAAGTATCTACCAACTCAATCAGATGAAATCTGATCAATCTGTGTTGTAATAGAGGCAATGTTATCAAAAATTTGACTCTAAGTGGAGCCTGTTGCTGCCTCCCCTACTGCTGCCAATTCCAAATGTTTTGGTAAAACCAAAAGGTTTGGGCCAACTAATGCCCTCTTGTCCATAGGCGGTGGAAAATTTGAAGGCCTAAACTATGGTTTGTCAGAAAAAACGACCTTTACCCTAGCCAACATGCTCAGGATAAGATGTGTAGTCCACCTCTATATGTAAATGAAATTCTGCATATAACTATTTGACAAAATACAGTGGTAGCTCGTCATTGTGAGGCCATCTATGATGTGCTACCAACCATCTAGGGTATATGAATGGTGCAACAAGAGGATCTTCACACCTCGTAACCACATATCCTCTAATTTTATTTTTTCCTCTATAAAATGGGAACATGGATAACACATTTTCACCTGAAACTAGTTTGGAAATTTCTCTATGTTTCACTGTGCCAGTAACACTCCTAGCAAGAGAAAAATAAAACTGTTCAATGCTGATTTCATCATAAGGATTGTATGATCGAATTGTCTCAATCATCTTAATAATCTCTTGTCTAATAGTGACTAATCTATCTCGATTAGCCAAATTGGGGGAGTTGTGAATTGTTTGCTCTAAACATTTTAGAGCATTGTCTAATCTAGCAATACTATCCTGAAATATATTTGATCTAGTTTGAGCTTCTCACTCAGAACGATGCGAATGATGAGATCCCTCATCGGCCATGATATATATAAATAGATAGAGATTTGCATATCATTAAAACAAAATTACATGATGAACTAAACAAATTTAAATTGAAATTTTTTCAAAACTAAAAAAATATATATATTTAAATTAAATGTAAAATTTTCAAGTTTCAAAACTAGAAAACATTTTTAAATTTAAATGTATCTAATGAGATCTATTTCAAAATTTATATCTATCTCTATGTGAACCTATTAAATCATAGATGCATGTAATATTCAACCAAGAATAAATATGGAAAAAATATATTTATCCTTTCAACCACTCTATACTAAAATTAGATCAAAATAAAAAAAATACTCTTCATTACAATTGGTCACATATATAGCCTTTCTTTGTAATCAATTATTTTTTAAATCAAACACTAAATAAAAAGGTTAACATTTGCTTAATTTTTCGATAACTTAAAACATATTAAAGTAATAACTAAAATTCTTTGAAATAAATTCCTTAGGAATAAAATATAAACATTGTACACATGTTTTGTAGGCACAATATCTCCTTTGATATCATCTTTTTCTTTCATGAAAGATGAATTTAGGCCTCGGGAATGCTACGTTTGATTAGAAACCTTGGCCTTGTAAGCATGGAATGACCTTTATTTCATCATATAATTTATTTTCTTCTTCAATGAACTTAACTCAATAGTTCACCTTTTGTAACAACTTAGATAACATAAGAAATTTGACAACTCCAAAGAGACTTTCAATGCATTTGTGTATGTACATATATACATTTATGTGTGTATGTATGTACACATGTATGTATGTGGGAGTGCATGTGTACATGTATATACATGTATATATATGTGTATGTGTGTATGTACACATGTATATACATGTATGTATATGTGTGTATGTCTATCTACATACATGTACACACATGTACATGACATATGTATATATATATATGTATATATATATATATATATATATATATATATGTACATACATAAATATGTATGCATAAATATATATATGTACATGCACGTGTGTTAATATACATACATATATTTATGTACATACATACTCAAGTACATACATACATACACATGTATTCATAAAAATGTACATGTACATACACACATACACATATATGCATGTACATACATACACACATAGATATGTATATATATATGCATGCATACATGCATACACACATAGAAACATAAACATACATATATAATACATACGTACATACACACATACATGCATACACACATACACATACATACATAATTTACATACATACATACACACATACACATATGTATATATAATACATACATACATGTACACATGTATGTATATATATGTTCACATACATGTGAGTGCATTATGTACATAATGTATACATGTACACACATACACATATATATGTACACATGTGCATACATATATATATACATGTACATGTACATATGGTGAACTAAAAATTTGGGGTTTTCAATTTTGAATTTATAGAAATGTAAATTTAGGCAAAATGTATGTATGTACATACACATGCATTTACATATATTGTGTACACATGTACATGTATGTACACTCAAGTACATACACATACATGTCCACACATACATACATATACACATGTGTATATGTGTATATTGTGAGATGATATTATGTTTGCTATATTTTGGGATTCAAAATTAATTTTGTGTATTCATATATTGTTTTGCATTTCAAATAGTTTAAATATAATCCATGATTAGTCAAATCTATGAGTAAAAGTTGTGCATCATTTTCCCAAGAGGAATATATGACTATGTTGTATGCAGGGTGAGAAATTAGCTAGCAAGAAACTAGACAATAAAGGTGTGGAACAAAGTAGGAGAACAACAAATAAAATAGAGGTGATGAGAAGATTGTGGACACTATTCCATCCTTGCAAACAATATGCCTCAAACATCATGATTGTTGATAAAGTGTTTCTTCTTACAACTTTTAGTTTATAGTCACTGTTTTTAAACATTTAGATTTTAGTGTATTACATATGCATAAATTTTTATTAAGTTTGTTTGTAAGCCTTCTAACAGGCTGTGTTTTCAAACTGAGCTCTTTCAAGAAGGAGAAGGCTAAATCACTACAATTTTTTCAACTGTCATACCATTGAGGGATTGACGTACAAACTACAACCTCTATAGCTTAGATATGAGTTGCAAGAGAGTTTATTGTTGATGTGCAGGCCTACTCTATGCCTAATGTTTCCAATACCAATGCCTATGTAATTGTAGTCACTCATAACATTTCAAGCCCATCCTTTTGTGTGCATGTTCCTGTTAAGGAATGAAGTAGTTCAATTGAAATGTTGAATAAAAAAAACTACGTAGGTCATCTAGAAACTCTTAGCAATAATTAGGCAAAAAATTTGTGTGCATGTATAGCCCTTGTAATAATTCAGCACTATCTTGGCTTTTAATTTCAATTTTGGTTGTGATATATCTCTTCTCAAAAGTGCAAGTTAGTATTATTTGCTTTTTAAACATGGAACATGACCCATATCTTTTCATTTGGCAACATGCAGTATTTGTCAAAGAGGGACATTTTTCTGTACAATCTAGGGTTGTGTTCCATGGCTACTTGTAATCGGTAAATCACCCATATAAATATTGTTTTGGTGTGTTAAATAGTTAAATCAAGGATTTTAATCATCCTAATTTAATATAAATATTGGTAATTGACTGAGTTAGTAATATCAGTTCACTGTAACAAAGTAAAGGAACACCTATGATGGGTTAAAAGGGAATACAAACACTTGTCTCTATATGCAGGTATTTTTTTTGTTGTGTACACAAGAAAGAATACCCTTTCTAGTACAGCTCTCAAGAACTCATGAATATAAATTTTAGTGCAGTCAATTTTTCTTTTTTTGTTGAAACCTAATTATGCGGCCTTTTGCTATTCTTGCAAAAGAGAACTATTCAAATTATTTCACTAGTAAATGGAAATCCTCACCTGCATTTGTTACACTTGCATCCTAGAATTTATCTTATATATAGTCTCATAATTATATATGGATAGTGTTGTATATTGTACATCAACGAGATGATACACAAATATAATGTCCATTATTAAGTTTTAAATCTTAGAAGGTGAAATTGAAAGAACCCTTTTTATTATTTGTCTAAAATGTGATTCACTTTAATCTCATTTTAGAAGCACATGAAATCCATATAGTTTATATATGATTTGCGAGAGATTTTATTGTTGATGTGCAACCCTAAGCTTTGCTTGAGCTCTACCTAGGTATTCAAGTTACATGGGACTGCATTACTATCAGGGTTTGTTCTAACTGGCTAAGAATTTCTATCCCAAAGCCCCGTCTATTTAATCATTCATATTCTAGTTTCAGTTTTATTTAAATTCTTTTTATTTATGTATGTTTAGAGATGGAAGGATTGAAACAACATAAAATGCTGCATCCAAATAGAAGTTCATTCATATTCTTCAATAACTAGTAATGTGTTTGCTTTACTTAGTTTTTAAGGCCGGAATGGTAAATAACCTCAATTTCTTCCAAAGAATAGTTTAATCAAGATAAATCAGTAATACCCAAGAACTAGATCTATACAATCTCACTTTTCTCACAAAACCCTAAATTTCTAATCCACTAGAGCAAACAGTTTAAACAACAAAATTTGGTAATGTTCTGAATTAAGCATAACCAAATCTATGTATTTCCTTCATCAATATCACAAACATCACAAATTTTCATAACTTTCAGCCAATAAAATGGAAGAGAAGAATTTA
>VDFB02356598.1:0-15664 GCA_007258455.2 Sequoia sempervirens | reverse complement strand
TCTATTTTGCATCCCAATCTGCAATGTATTTTTTTAATTTATTGTTCTTGTTGTTGTCCTATCTGATGGCACTTTCAAATTTGCAAAAATTTTCGAGTGCCCATATTGAACCCTAATTTATTTTATTCCATCTCGAACCATTGTTACATTTGGATGTAGGGTTCTTACATGACGGTTTAGGGTTTTATTCATTATAATTTCTTATAACATTCTATTTGGTTGTTGACTACATATTGCCCATTTATAGTCATTTTAAAAATCTCTTATCTATCAACGTCGTCAAGTGACTACTCCCTCTCACCTAGCCTTGAATTTCCCACCTCATAAGGTTAGGTGGAGGGCCATTTGGCCTCTACATCCTTTGCATTTCATGACTTAGAAGTTCTCAAGCCCATTTTCTCATGTCATCCTCCAAGATCCCTTTCATTAGAACAACTTAAGTGCACATGCTTAGGGTTTTCATTTAAGTCCTGATGGTCATCTTACTTTATCTCTCATCGATGATTTTTTTAGAAGTGCATATTTTGAATTTGCGACGAGCAATGAAGTGGTGTTTCTTTGATATCGCTCATCACAAAAATCTACTAGAGCTCTTAAATCAAATGCGCAATGAGCGATGTTCCTTGAGGGATCGCTTATTGCTAATGGATTTTGAGTCTTCAATATTGTAATAGCGATGAGCAATGCCTCGACCTTATGTTATTTTTCACATATCGCAGATATGTTTTAAGTGCTAAGTTCCACATTAGCGATACACAATACACATTGTAACTTTGTAAATCCTCTCATTGCTAATTGCTTGCAAACTGTATAAGGATAATTAGTGATGAGCAAGGGCCTTATGTATATCGCTCATCGTGGATCCATTGCAAAGCTTGAGTTCTAAATTAGCAATGAGCGCTGGTATTCTTTGAAAGGTTTCTTTCCCTAATATGATAAGATCTTATGCATGATGTCTTTTGTACCATTGATTTTCATGCAGGTGTACGTGTCTAAATCTGATTTCTTCACTACATTTTCCATCAATGATGAGAGCCTAGGTGCAAAGTTCAAATTGGCAATGCACGATCGAAGGATGGATGTGATGAAAGGACAAGCTAGAGAACCAAGGGCTAAAATTTCATTGCGGGAATGTTTACATCACCGATGAGGCCAATGAAGGACGAGATTCATCCACAATAGGAGATGACTATTGATGGAACAAGCAACATGGCAAGATCTTAATGACTCTACATAAAGCAAAAGGGAAAGTAACGAGATGACTGGAGAACCATTGATGTAATTTTAAAATAGGATGATCTGACAAACTAAATATCATTGCATCAATAATTTCATCACTAATTACAGACTAAAATTTGGGGAAGATCAACAATGAGTGATGAAGCATATAAGGAAATATTCTCTCTAGAAAATGAACTGGTCTTATGTACTTCACCGATATTAATGAAGGGGCACAGATTAGGATGGCGATACATGCTAATTATTAGATCACATATGATTTATCAACATTAAAGAAGAACGTGGCAACATTTGAGATAGCATCATTGTTCTCTAGGAGCAAGTTGCAAATGGTTGAAAAACAATGCTCTTGGCCACCTTAAATGAAGTTTTAATTGTTTAAAAATCAATGACCTAGATTCAAATCCGAATAGTTAAGTTATCAACTCACTTGCCTGAAGAGTTCTTGAATCATTAATTCTCCATGCTTCAATTTTCTATTTAATGTAGGTTGATCATTGATCACTATTCATTTTCACCATCTTTCTAGTCTACAGTGAATGTAAGGTGAAGTGTGAAGAGGAGTGAGACCCTATTTCTTTTTCCTATGTTGAATATTCTTGTCCTAAGTAAGTTGGTTTCAAATTGGGTTCTTTGGTCTAGTTAGGAATTTCTCTGCTAGGTTGGTTACAATTGTGTGGGTTGTAAGTGTGTCTCCCTGTAGCTTTGTCTTGAATTGTTTAGTCCTACTTGTTCTAGAAATGGGGAAAACTAGTGTGACAATTCAGCCTATTAGAAGGTCTAGATGACTCAATGTATTTGAGTATTATGAGGATATAATTGCACAAGAATCCTAGGCTTCTCCTGAGGTTTCAAAGGGTAAAAGGTGGGCTAGAGTTCATAAGAAGAAATCAATTGTGCAGAGTACATACAACTTGAGAAACTGGACCATTCCAAGAGAAATGGTCAAGTTCAAAGGCAAGGAACTGACTCAGCTAGTGAACAAGGATAGCAAAAATGAGAAAAGTCATAGGGCCTTCCTGGGCAAACACAATTCGCATATTGTGCTTTCTAATACTCCTTCAGACGCTAAAGGTGATACTAATTCAGGATATGTCTAGTACCTTCATTCTCTAGTGCCATATGGGAGCTCTGATAATGATGTGGTGATGGTCCCTCCAATTTCATTAAGGACAAGGAACAATCAAGCATTCTCTAATGTCGACGACTCTGAATACGGTGACCACCTTTTTTTTTTTATGACACCATGGTCTTTGCATAGCAGGTATTTTTTTTCGTGTGTCCATTGTTTTTCTTTTGCTCTTCCATGTTGATGTGGAAATCCTTCGACTAATATGATATAGAATCTTTTTTGTTTCAACAATGAAAGCGGTGACAACAACTAATGGTATCTTGCACATGTTTTTCACTTTTTTTCCTCCCCTATTCTTAATTAATTTGTAAGAAACTTCTTGGGGAGTTCTTTGAGGAATTAGTTGAAATCGGGGTTTTGAAATGAACAAAATTGTAATTCAGTCAGATGCTTGTTGCTCCCTTGTTTATAAAGGGGATTTCATGGCTGATATTTAGAGAGTTTGAAAATTTTGAGTCCAAAATAGGTCAAGGTAAATGCTATGCTCTTAGAGAAAATAGAATGTAAATAGATAAATTAGCAAATATATCAGAAGCCAATCTAGGGCTAAATTTATACTGTATCAAGATCTTAAATATGGTTTTACAAAGTAAATATCAACAATGAAAGGAAACTTAGTTTCTAAATATTGTTCTCCTGTGTATCCTTCTTCTAAATTATGAATGATGTTATTAAGTATAATTTTGTTTGTCTTTTGTCATTTGCACCAAATGGGTGAGTTTGTTCTATGCTTCAGTTCAATGAATTGATTAAATGCTAAAATGAGGTTATTAGTTTATAGGAAATGGATATATGATTTGGTAAGGAATCAATAGTTTGAAACACAGTGAGTTAGATGTTACAAAGTGGCATACTAATAGTCCATTATTTTTTGATGTTTAGTCATAATTGTATTACCGATTGATTGCAAGTTATGACTCTGTATTTCCCTCAAATAGGGTGCTAATTGTTTTATTATTTTATCTCATGGACAACTAAGCTAGTAATGAATCATGCCTAAGATTCAAGATGAAGAAAAAATCATAACATATTCTAAATTACATTGCCCCAACTTTCAGTATGTAAACGCATTCCCTAAAACAAATGACATTTTCACCTGAGGTATGCCAAGCCTTTCATGAAGTTAGTTTCTTGAGGAAATACATCTTTGTGAGGAAATTCTCTTGACCACATTAGATATATTATGAGCATGCATAGGATTACCCTCTTGGGTCTCACATGGCCCAAAGAGAAGAAGTGAGGTACTAAGCAATTTACTTAACTGTTGACCAATCCTCAACCTTGCCGATGATTGAGCTGTGGAAAATTCATAGGTAAGGACTAAGATTAAGTTTTCTTCTAAAAAAAAAACCAACACTATATTCTACTAGTGTTTTCTTCTATTCAAATTCTTTCTTATGACTAGCATTTTATTCCTCTTAAATTCTATTCTTCAAAAGGTGCGATTATTTATTTTCCCCAACACATCCATCAGCTGCTAGGATAAATAATATATAGATGAAGACAATGATACTATGCATCCATAATCATC
Organism: Sequoia sempervirens; assembly: GCA_007258455.2. NCBI lineage: Eukaryota > Viridiplantae > Streptophyta > Pinopsida > Cupressales > Cupressaceae > Sequoia > Sequoia sempervirens. Next base: position 11,762 of record VDFB02356598.1, on the reverse strand, counting down.
ATTCGAATATTAAAAAATGAAGATGTCTATGGACTCAAAAAAATTGAAGATGCATCGATACACCAAAATAAAATTAAAAATTGATTCATGACATTTTATAAACCAATCCCAATAATGTCATTTGGTCCCTACCAAAATTGACCACTGAAATAAAATTAAACTTCACATTCCAAAATGAATGCTAAAACAACTCAAGATGTAACATTTTATGTTGATGTAGACCACTTATTCCTTAGGTGCTCTTACATCAACCTTACACATGGCTTGCTAAAGCGTAGTGCCAATTGTTGAATCACCTTAACCCATTCTGGATCAACATGAATCCCTTCTTTAGACATAATTTTCTGAGTAAATTCCCCTCTATGACACCAAAAATGGACTTCTTCAAGATAAATACCTTGTTGCATACATCTTTATAACACACATTCTAAATGATACGAATGTTCTTTACATTTCCTTGAAAATATTTTTAAGTCATCTAAATAGATAAAAATGATCTTACTTAGAAAATCTATAAAGGAAAGAACCATCGACCTCTAAAAATTTGCACATGTGTTCATCAATCTAAAAGGAATTCTATTCTAGGAAATGTACCCCATGGTGTGATAAATGTAGTTTTGTGTTGGTCATTTGAATTAACTCTAACATGATTATAACTTAAGAAGTCATCTAGCATTGACATCATTTCAGATATTGAGACGATTTGTAGAATCTAGTCCATATTCAAAATTGGATAATTATCCTTAAAAGGGAAGCTTGATTCAAATTACGAAAATCAACACAAATTCTTATTTTACCATTTTTCTTCTTCACAAAAATGATATTAGCAACCCATGTAGAATGATGAATAGGATATGTAATCTTGTCTAGAATTGGGCATTTTTTCTACTTTTGCAAAAAAATAGCATCGACCACCTTTGGATTGAATTGTCTTTCCTTCTATCTGTATGGAGTGGATCTAGGTTTCAGAGAATTATGGTGCTTGAACTCACCATCCATAAAATCCTTGAGATCATTGTAACACCATATGAACACATCTTTGTATTATTTAAATAAATCAATGAGCTTTAATCTCTCCTTTATAGAATAAACTTTACCAATGATAATTATATTAGGGTCACTCTCAAAACCAACAATAAATTTTATATTTTCAAGAGAAGCATCAATATGTTCATTGAATTTTCTTTTTACACTACAATCTTGTTTGTCGAACAACTCCTCTAGTGAAATTAGACCCTTCATAATGGTATTTTCTTCCAATTATAACACTTCATTGCTTCCATACATATTTTCTATTGTATTACTTTTCTTCGAAGCTTGAGAACCTTCAAAAATAAAAAATTGAAAAAGTACCATTTCCCTCAAGGAAAGAAATGATATGTTTGTCATCATTGAAGACCTACCAATTTTTATCATTCTAGCACACTTGGTCTATAAATCAAATCAATAAAATATACATCCATTTCAACAATGGGATATGTAATTAGAAGAGAAGCAAACACTACCAAAAAATCCACTTTAGGATTTTCTTTTCTCAAGGATAACATGCATTGAGAAGGCATCAAAGCCTTTAATTTCATCCCACTTTATTTTGGTAATTTATTATTCTTTTATGCTTTGTTTGAAATTAATTCCTAATTTGGTTGACCACTAATTCTACATCAGTAGTTACCTTGAGCTTCTTGATTCCCTTTTCTTGCACAAACTACAAACCAAAAACGAGGCTTCATACTCAGTCGTGTTATTAGTACTCTCAAAGGCTAATTTATAGGCTTTAGAAAACTTGTCTCCTATAGGGGATATAAGCACTATCCTCGCTCTAAAACTGAAATAGCATGGGCTTCCATAAAATTACATCATCCAAATTTTAGCAGATATATCAGGGGTGAGAAACTTAGGTATTTCTTCTCCTTTCAAAGTGAGCATATAGGTACCAACACTACTTCCAACATATAGAATCTTTGATCTTCGATGATTCAATTTCAAAATAAGGTATTTCACCTTGGGCTTAAGATTAAGATGAAATTTCTTGTCACCAAGACGTATCAAGGTGTGAGGCCAATTGAATTGGATTGCACCACCTAGGTATTTGCAAAATATTTTTCTTAACAACATACCATAACTTGTTGGAATACCAGCCACCAAAATGTTGAGCTTCAATTTCTTTTGTGGATACACTACCAATGCAACTTGTGCATCTTTGATTTGACCTATAAGAAGTACTTATTTTGACTCCATAGAGTAAATGAAAAGAATTATTTAATTATAACTCTAGCCAATCACATCACCATGGCCCATCACCCAATGGGGACTTCAACTCATAGGTAAAATCCATCCCACCTCATCCAATGGTCATAAGTTAATTATTAGAGTGATCGATTATTTCACTATATTGATAGAGGCTATTGCTATGGGGTACATTAGTAGCAAACAAATATCTAAATTCATCCTTAATTAAATCATTTTTTGGTATGGTGTCCCATAGTCTATCATTACTAATAATAGTTGTCCATTTAAGAAACAAGATGTTCACGAATTATCTGAAAAGTTCCGCATCTAACACCACTTAACCACTCCATATTATCCCCAATGTAACGACCAAGATGAGGCATCCAAGAAGACCACCATCAAAATTTTGAAGACTATCAATGACACTGGTCGTGACTGGCACCTCCAACTTAATCTCGCCTGATGGGCTTACCACAATAACGTTCACACTCCCACAAGAGCCACACCATATTCCTTAGTCTTTGGTTCTAAAGCCATCCTTCCTATTGAGGTCGAGTTGCCTTCCCTAAGCATATCCATGCAAGGTCTTATTGATGATGACGAATATCATCTATCCAAATTGTACAAGTTAGAATTATTAGATGAGTGAAGACATAATGCATTGGTTCACCTACATTCTTCTCAAAATCATCTTCATCATAGTTATAATAAGAAGGTTTTGTTTAAACACTTCAACATTAATGACTTAGCCTTAATGGAAAGTCCTAAGAATCAAGCAGAAAGAGCAAAGCTTGCTAAATTCGAACATAATTCGTTGGTTCTATACATCATAACTTTGGTATATGGGTCTGGAGCATATTATCTTTCGACTTGCGAAGATGAATCATTTTTAGAGCATGTCAATAGCCTACACTTGCACAAATTCTACACCTAGATTTAGAGAGTCTTTGACAAAAACTAAAAAATACAAAAAATAAAACAAAAATAAAAAAAATTGTCACCTTGATGAAAAACTAACAAGCAAGTATCTTTCATGACTACAAAAATCAAAAAATCAACAAAACATTTAGGAGAAATAATTCTTTCAATAGTGAAAACTACTTTGGTGGCGTTTGGGATAAGTACCATGATGAAAACCTGGCATTTAGGTGCCATGTGTAGTCAATCTTTACCCCATCATCTACTATCATTCTATCTGACTTTCCGTCATTTCTCATTAAAATCTCACCTACATGCTTTCTCTCACCATCCATAGTAATGCTTGGTAGTCCTTCCCATCACCTAGAACAATTGACATTTTGCATCTTTCACCTTCTATACCCATCCACTATAATGATTATCCAATTCCATCCCTAATAAATTGGTCTTATACCCTATTGGGGGAAAGTACTTAACTCATGTCTTCAATGGATCCTAGAATTGGTACTAGAGATCACTATGTCAAAAATCCTAAAAACTCAGAAAATTTCAAAAAGCCAACAAAATCAGAAAACTTCAAAAATCCAAAAAAATCAAAGCATGTCAAAAATTAAAAAAGACTAAAAATATCCTCAAAAATCCAAAAAACATTGAAACATTCCCAAAAATCTAATAAAATCCAAATAACCCTCAAAATCCCAAAATCAGTGTCAAGTCATGTCAAGTCAAAGATGACTGAATTATGTTGCCTCTATGACTTCATGTAGGCAAGGCCATCATCGATGGGCCCTCGAGGTACTAGGTCAGTCCTTAGGGTTTGTCAAATAAAGTCAATCATCATTCATAATAAAGTATCTTTCACCTGAGTCAAGGTCAAACAACTATCTCTATGCATGTTACATAGGCAAGGCCATCACTGATGAGCCCCCGAGGCACTAGGTCAATCCTTTAAGGATTTTAAAGTCAGTCACTATCCATAACATAATCAATCTGACACCTTAATTAGACACAAACAGTCATCTGAGTCCCAAAAAAATCATGAAACAATTAGATAAACTATCTAACTCATCTTCAAACCAAACTGGTCAATTTCCCAATTAATCAAACATCAAATCAACAATTATAAGTAAATCAATGGTCTTATACAAGAAGTGGCATTATTGAAACTAGACTCAGTGTCTTATATGACTTGCCTCATTTCTTGAAACCATACCCGCCCTTATCATTGTCTTATATAGGATGTGTTCTTCCTGAAATTAGACATTATCATTCATCAACCTTATTATTTTACTTATACAAGTGGTTGCATGCTCAAAACCAGACTCGATGTATTATAGGACATTCTCCATTTTTTAAAACCAAGTGTTATCAATCAATCAATCAGTCAGTCAATCAACAAACCAATCAATCTATAAATCCTATCAACACACAATCATTGGAAAAACAAATCTAAATGGTTGTTGACTCTATTGGTTTAGTTTGTCTAATCCTTTGATGTATTTATCTTCTGGTCATGTTACTAGCTACCTTGAGGATGTCCCAAGAAGGATTTAGAGGAGCGATGTTGTCTCATGACCTTCTTTTTCTTTGATTGTTATTTACAGTTTGTCTTGACAAAAAGATTGGGCCAAGTTTGCTCCAAGTATGATTTATGGTATTCCTTATTTGTTAAGTGTCTTTTTCTTGCAAAGGGATAATATTGCACACCTTGTTCAATGTCATAACATGGTGCTTATTTTCCATTTTCCATATTTTTAATGCCCAATGATAATAAACATGCAATGTTAGCATCTCTCAAGTAAAATTTCAATACCTCTTCAATTGTCTAACTCCATGCTAACATTTTCCTCCTGTTCTTTGACACAATGCGATACTGCATTGCACCAAAGAGAGGAAAATGTAGACACTAAAAAATATCCTTAGCCTACAAGCATTATTTTCCACTTCTTCCCTCCATAATTGAATAATTTTAATTGTTTAATTCATTCATGTCTCCTTTTATTCCTCCTTTTGATTAAATAAATAAATTGATATCCGTTTAACTATGTCACTAATATTCCTTTCTCTCTATAATTAAATAAATTCTTATTTATTTAATTATTCATTTTCACTTTTCTATTATTATAATTAAATAATCATTGTTAATTATTTAATTATTCATTAGCTTTTTCTTCCATAATTAAATAAATTTTATTTAATTAATTGTTTTCCACCTTTCCTTGCTATTAAATAATTATTTTAATTATTTAATATTTTGTCCCTTTCCCCATTCCTCTTTATTGTGCCATTCTTATCCTTTCTCATTATCTGTGTCATTCATATCCCTTCACATCTCAAATAATTTCCACCCTTGATAAGGTTTTAATACCTTTTAATCTCCACCATTAATCCCTAACTAAACCTTATTTCATTGCTTCTCAAGAAATCATATCCATTGATCTTCATCATTTGATCTTGACCCTTCATTCAAATTTGGTTTTCTATAAAAGAGACCTATCACTTTCATTTCAACCCTAGCTAGCTAGAGACAACCACAACTACTATCTTTGATATAAAGTAAAATGGAGAAGAGCAATGAAGGTGATTTAATCATGGCATAGAGATTGTTGGTAATATTATTTTATCATTTTATATTTCTATGTTCATTTGTCCTTCATTGTTGGATTAGGGTCCTAGGGTTTGAGTTTTATGTATTTGATGGTTGATACTATTGATTCATGCCTTTTCCCTTGATTCTACCCTATTCTAGAGAAACAAATTCTTGTTAAGATTTTCTGTCATTACAACTGTACTATAAATTGGAATAGATTATTAAATTCATAATAGAAAATATAAAAGTACTCTTTTAGCTCTTATAACCCTATTCTACATAATGAAATCCTTGTGGAGATTTTTCGTCATTACAATTGTACTATAGATCGGAATAGCTTATTAAATTCATAATGGAAAATATAAAAGTACTATTTTATTTTACCTCAAAAAAATTTAAAATATGACGAGATTAGGGCCTTAGGGTTTGCTTTCTATGTATTTGATGGTTGATACTATTGATCCATGTCTTTTCTATTGATTCTACCCTATTCTACAAAATGAAATACTTGTTGATATTTTCTATCATAGAATGAAATCTTTGTTGACCGTACCATAAATTGCAATAGCTTATTAAATACATAATGAAAAATATAAAAGTACTCTTTTACTTTAGCTCAAAAGAATCTTTCAAATATCCATAACCCTATTCTACAAAATGAAACGCTTTTTGATATTTTCTATCATTACAACTATATTATAAATTGGAATAGCTTATTAAATTCATAATTGACAATATAAAAGTACTTTTCTATTTTAGCTCAAAAACAAATTTAAATATCCATATTTGTAAAATATATGCAGGCAAGAGATTCTTGTAATTTTCCTATAATTGTAATAGCTTATTAAATTCATAATGGAAAATATAGAAGTACTCTTTTATTTTAGCTTAAAAAAATATTTCAAATACCCATAACCCTATTCTACAGAATGAAATCCTTATCGATATTAGGGTCCTAGGGTTTGAGTTTTATGAGTTTGATGGTTGATACTATTGATTCTTACATTTTCCCTTGATTCTGCCCTATTCTACATAGTGAAATCCTTGTTGAGATTTTATATCATAGAATGAAATCCTTGTTGACATTTTCTGTCATTACAACTATACTGTAAATTGGAAGAGCTTATTAAATTTATAATGGAAAATATAAAAGTAATCTTTATTTTAGCTAAAAAAAAAGCTTTCAAATATCCATAGCTGTAAAATATATGCAAATGACAAGTAGGAGATTTTTGTAATTTTCCTATAACTAGAATAACTTATTAAATTCATAATGGAAAATATTAAAGCACTCTTTTATTTTAGCTCAAAAAAATCTTCCAAGTACCTATAGTTGTAAAATATATGCAGTAGGATATTCTTGTAAGTTAGTTCATTTTTGTTCAAAATTTCTTTGATATTATTCTAGTAATATATCTAACAAAAAATGATTAAACCTCACTTAAATTGTAATAATGGAATTGAAGCCTGATAAATAGTTTAGAATAATAAGTTTGATTGGTTTGTTACCATATAATAATTGAAATTTTGAGAGAATAAATTGAATATATTTAAATTTGATAAATTTAATATATTTTACTTTTAACCTCATCAACACTTTAACATCATGTTCTAGTCTCAATATAGATTTTTAAATCAGTGTGTAACTATTTAAAAAAAATAAAAGTTAAAATAGTTTCAAAACTTTTACTTTCTCCTAATAATTGCATTCTCAGATATCAAACATTAATTAAAATCATTGAATCGCTAGATTTATGGTTCAATTGACCCTGCAGAAAGCACTGCGGTCGTAAATAGGACAATATCTGACACGTTTAACATTGATTATGAAATGCATCTGCAGGTTTTCTCTAACACAACCAAAGGTTCATGCATACTCATTTGCTTCTCATATAGTTAAGCTTTCATGTTTAATATTCACTTTAGAAATATAATTGTGCGTGGTGTGTCCACATTCAAGAATGTATATTGTGTTGGTATATCTGCAATTTAGTATTTCTAATTGTGCGTGGTGTGTCCACATTCAAAAATGTATATTGTGTTGGTATATCTGGAACTTTGTTAAACCCTGCAATTTTATTTTTGAAAATTTAATATAGCTATAAGGAGAAAGAAATTTGAAATGTTTATATTTCTTGATTTAATATCTGCATTTTGATCAGAGCTTAAAGCTTATAGTTGATACTTGCTCTATCACTAAAAATAGGAAATGGAAAGAGATCACTTTGGTGTTCAACTTTCCTCAAACAATTACAAGTGCATCGTTTATTTTATGTGCAGGTTTATTTCTGTCAGCGTAAGGGTCCTGTAGTGCCATCACCAGGTATCTAGATAAAACTGTATTTAATTGTGATTTCAAAGCGTGCTATGTTCACATTAAGATTGTGTTTTTCTCGCATAATTGTATACTTTCTGTTGTATAAGCAGTTTCACTCCCTTCAGTATCTCCAGCTTCCCATTCGTCACCTTCGGAGGGTCCTATAGTAGATATGAAAAAGCAGAAGATTGATTCTGCCCAAGCACTTGGAGGTCCTTGCTTCTAACCAATATTTTAAATAATTCATTAATTAGGGACTGACCTTTGTATTACTACTGTAAACATTTGTGCATATTAATAAATTTAATCATAAATACAACTTTGATGCAGTTGACCCAACATCATCTATTGGAAGTATTGTTACTGGCTGTATTGATGGAAAATTTGAGCATGGTTACCTAGTCAATGTGACAGTTGGGACAGAGAAATTGAGGGGTGTTTTGTACCATGTTCCTCCTTCCAGCACTGTACCACAGCATGCAACTGTATCTCCCTTTATGAATAGCATGGGTAATGAGCTCAAAGCCTCTGTCACGGAACATCAGATTGAACGTAGGCGGAAAAAGAAACTAATGACTAGGAAGGATCCTAATGCACCAAGGCCGAACAGAACTGGCTATGAGGATGAAAAACTTGTATGTAAATGACAAAATTAGTGTTTTACTTATAACCATATATACAAAATGTTTATATTGAGTTTATATTAATTTGTTTTTTGTGGCAGCCTTATCAAGAGCGTGGTATACAAGAAAAAGAGCGCTATAGAAAAGAGATGTGTGAATACTTGCGACTTCAGGCTCAAAGTGTTGCGGTTGAAACTCATACCATACCAGGAGCAGATTGTTCAGCCCTGGTCAGAGAGCAGCTCTATGACAAGCAGTAGTGTTAAACAATTAGGAATATCCTGCTACTATTAGGAAGTTTGTGGACATTAAATGCACTTTTCTTGTTGCAAACAAGCAACAGATTTTGTCCATATTCAACAAGTGCTGCCAATAGAATCAGCTTTGATTATCAAATTGGTCAATTAAATATTTAATGCAATCTGTGGCTCCACGAGCAAGTGTTATTCCTGACTGTTGAAGCATTTTGTTTTGTTCCAGGTTTGATTATTAATTTTCTCGGTAAATAGTAGTTTACCATACATGCCTTTATAGGCAATAATATTACAATTGGTACACGGTTAGTTTTCCTCCTTTTTAGTGCAACCCTTATTTTTTAGAAGTATAATCTTTGAACAAGCGTACTTTTCATAGGAAAAAATATTTGTTTGCAAGGTGATTTGTAATTCATTCTGAAAATAAAAATATTTACTGATTCAGTAAACCAAAGATTTTGATTTTTTATATTTTGTTTAGTAATAGGAAATAGACCTCCCTTCATTGCTACTCAAATATAGGATAGAATGGAGTCCAGCTATATTGGACTCCACTGGCTTTCTTGTTTAGCTTAGATTTCATAGCTTATCATTATGTGTTTACCACACGATTTAAGGTTTGGGGTTGAACTAGCTGTTTCAATTATTTTAAACTAGCAATTGCACTTTAGGTGTGCAATGGGGTACGCCGAACAAATGTATGGTTGTATTAGAGTTTGTGTCGACATATTGGTTGAAATATAAAATTGTGTATTCAACCTAAAAAAAGCAGCAATGTGCATATAACTTATAAATCCAACACATGGACAAAATAAAATGGAAATAGTGTGCAAATGAAAGGGAACTTCAATTTATTTGATGTAAAACTATAAAATTAGGATATATATACAATGATGAGAATCCATTGTTTTTATGGAATGCAAATAGAATTATAAGAATGTATGCAATTGAATACAATAGTATCAATATAATCTATATTTTGTGCATTTTTGTCACATGGTCACTTTGAACTCCAATGTATCTGCAATAAACAATATATCTATTTAATATTTGAATAATAACTAATATAAAACTGAATGTTGAAGTTGAAATTCAATACAAATTATTAATTACCTTTGATAGAGTAATTCTTTCTCCTGAGATTTTCATTGCACACCCGCCGCCGTTGAAATCAAAAAGGTTGCTGAAGACAGAGTTCTTGATAGTTGTCGCTTTTCTCATCAGTTAAAATTTGTATTAATTTATCTCTGCATTCGTTTTGTATGTCTTGTGCTTTAAGATTCAGTTCGTCATATTCTTCACTTACAAAAATTGCTTTCCAACAGCTTCAAATTATAAAATAAAACTTATTTATACTTTTATAAATAAACTGTATAAGCCTACCAATGATTTTTTATTCCTTGCCAAGTTCATTTCTTGATGACATGTTTGAGATGTAAGACAACATTCGGATATTCAAAAAAACAATATCTAAAAGTCCATCGATTAATTTAAATAGTTAAATTAGTGAATTAGTCAAACTAATATTGACCAAGTTATTATCTTTGCCAAAATTTACAAGTATTATATCAAATTCTATGTTTTCTCTCAAGTATTCATGGTTCATCTCAAAGTACCGTGACTATCTATCTTGAGACTTTTGGATGTCTTTTAGCACATATCAGATCCATTCTAAGACGGATCAGTACTAGCTGGCCAATCTAGACAAGTTATAACTATAGTCATATAAGGAAGTTGTATTGGAAGCAGGAAAAACACTTGGAAAGGGATATCAATTAGTTGGCACTTATTTGGACTCTGAACATAAGCGTGAACAGCAGCCACTCTGTTCTTTTTATAATTTGCTAGATTTATGTAAATTAGGGCAATAACTTCAGCTAAATTCTTTAATGAAGTTGCTGATGGGTCCCGGTTATAGTATATGATCATATGTTTTTTCAATTAATATTATCTGGCATCAGATAGATTCTCGGAGTACAAATGAAAAAAAAAAATTGTCACTTCTCTCGATTCATAAAAGAATATAAGATATTCTTATAAACAGAGCTCCATAAGATATTCTTATAAACAGAGCTACTCGAGCTGGATGATATTTGTGACTAATTAGAAGTATTTTTGCTAGTGATAACTACAGGTAGGGATCCTAGTTCCCCAAAAGAAAAATGTGAAAATTTCTTCTGCAGCGGATATTATACTTATAAGATTGAGGTCCTATGTATTAGTGAATGATTTAAACCTATGCCACAACCAGCCAAAAAAATCTTAGCACCACAAAAAGCCATCAACGCCATGCACAAAATGAGATCCTCGGTAGGGCCCTTTGGCATCCATTTCAGCATCAAGAAATCCACACAAACAAATATGCTAAAATATCTCCACAATCTCTTATCACCCGAGTCGCATACAAATGGCACACTGCCAATCCTCCGTTTATGAGTACTATTATAGAATCCTCATAAGGGTATTTTGTGACACTGGGGCTTCCAAAGATGAATATATAAAGAATGTTAAACCCAATATATATTATGTACAGCAGTAATAGATGGTGTGGATTAAAGATGATACGATCTTTAACGATAGCAAAACATGGTAACTTTGAATATAGGACTACCTAGTTTAATAATCTAGAATGAGCCAAAGGCCCGAAGCTAATGAATTGTTCTGTGTGATTTAGAGGCCTTCTGTTTTATTAGAAAAAGTATAATTACCAACTGCTGATTTCGAATCATTTTTGTTTTTTTCTTGAGAACCATCACCGCCTCATTCACCGACATATCAACCGTCTACAATCTGAACTTCTCCACCGCGTGGCAATGAACTCCACCTGTTAT